>QRDG01002143.1:159898-266301 GCA_012064385.1 Puccinellia tenuiflora | reverse complement strand
GTAACTACATTCTTGCAAGCAATAGCACAACATCCCGAGCTGTAGGAAATGTTGCACAAATTTCCATCCTTTGGATTTAGTTGGTTACAAAAATTTCTTCTTGCAAGATAAATAAGATACTAAAGTTTTTTTTTTTTGACTCGTGACAGTGAGGCAAAAGCCCCACAGTAAAATTTTATTAAATGAAAGAAAAAATATTTACATAATTACAAAGAGGAACTAAGGAAGACTGTCAATCCAGTATTTGATAGAGGGGGAGAGCTTAGCAGGAAATCTATGAACCCAATATTTACATCGTCTACCGGCTCTACGGGTACTCTCTTGTTGTGCATTGTTTTCTTTGGTTTTGTGTTTCTTTTGTTTGCTTCAGTCTGTATTAGTAGTGACACATATACGAGCACGGTGCATCTGCTCAAGAGTAAATACAAGCATGCTGTGTTGTGCAATGGTCAAGTCAATTCCTGTTGAGATTTGATTTCGATCCGTTTCATCAAAGTAGGTGTTAACTTTTGTTGAATGTTGTGCATGGTCAATTTGTAGTGACGGGACTGCATTTCTCTGTAGAAAGTTGGAATTCTTGTTTATTTGGAAGATATCGGCTTGATTGATTGACTAATTGTTAATTGGGCCATATCATGAATATAATACCTGTTTTATTATTGGATCGGCGAGGATAGGGTTCTGCCATACACATTGGCTATACTCATTAGAAGACTCAGTTAATCTTCACCAGTGGGTTTATAACTTTATATGAGTTGAAAGATGTATAATAAGTTCTAGCTCAAGTTAAAAACAGAAATTCAGTAGTTTAGCTTGATTGATGCTTTCCCTGGTGATATTTTTATGATGGGATGGCTAATTGGTTTGGGCATGTCTCATCATTTCAAAAACCTTGGGTAATTAATATTATGTTTCTTTCACCTACATTAGTGTATTTACTCTTGAGCACAACCACTAGAAAGCACCTTGCTAGGACTGAGGTGTGTATTGTTCCTACTGATTTGCCTCCTCTCTTCCTCTCCTCCACTATTCTCTTTGATTTAATCCCCATAATCTTGGCTAAAAGATGTTCAATGATAAAGACAAGCAGGCTGTAGGTGAAGATTAATTTACTCAATAGTTTTTCCCCATAATCTCTCTTCTGGAATTTGCTGATGATAAGAATATTGTTTCCACAGTCGTCTTGGCCTGTAAGTAGGACCTGCAAGTATTATCCTTGTACATTTTTCTTGTTTAGCAATATGTAAACGTTCGCAAACAGAATGTTGTTTGCTGCTATATAATTCCGAAAACATCCAATTGTTATTATTTCATAAAAATTGATGGTCGGTTGAGAGTTGTAACAGATAACCTTTGGGTATTGCAGACTTGATCAGTTAAGTTCATTTTTGATCTTTTATTAGTTAGCAGGTGTGTTGATATTGGAAGTTTATTTTCATCTTAACATATCTTTATTTTTATATCAAGTACCAGTGTGCACCATGTTTATTTGTGTAGAGAATACTAATTCCACTGGTCTGTTGAGCATATGTGCTAATTGCAGTTTGAAGTATGTAGGAACTCTACTATCGCTGGGAACTACAACACACTACTCCCAGCCATCATCTCACCTTTCTCCTATCAGTGTATTACAGGAAGGAGGATACGATGCATAGATCGAGGCCAGCCATGTGCGGGGTAGTTCGGTGGCTAATTGACACACCCCAGCATAATTGATATCATTTCTCTTTTACTTATCGTTTGATTACAATTGTATTAGTACTAAAGTCCTGATTGTAATGTGTTCATTGAGAATTTGTGTTGTCAAGTTGCAAACAAGACTACTTTAACTCTACTATAGTACTGCTATTAATCGACTCTTTATTACCATCCTTCTGATTTTATATTGTTGTCTTCATATGAATTCATCAAATGAGGAATCATATGAGGAATCATATTAGGTTCTATGATTCCTCTTTTTCATGTTTGCACCTAATTGTGGTCGAATTGATAAAATTAGTCATAGATGAGTGTGCAATCTGAAAGTTAGATTATATCATGCTCTCGAGGTCTTAAAGATTTGAAATAATAGTGATGTATTAGGATTTATCAGAGCCTAGGGTTTCACTTCGTCTGATAGTACTGCTTCAATTTTCAGGTGGCACGAAATAGGTGATAAGAAACAAACAATATAGCAGTGGATCGATAGATTCTACCATCTCCATATAGATTAAACCATTCACACACATACATATAAGGTAGACAAGGATCTGTATGAACTGAATAAAGAAGTACTTGGATGGTTTGTCAAGAGGGTCCAAAAGAAGTTGCACAATGGCCTTGGAAAGAGTAGTGTTTACTCCTTCCTCTTCCGTGCCGATGGCGTCCGCTCTTGTTCGCCCAGCCACGGTCAGTGCAAGCAAGGGTGATGTAGGTCGGATTGTATCGGGATGGTGATGGGGACAAGACACGCAACATGGGACAAAAAGGGAAGAGGACAGGGTGACCTGCAAAAGGGGTGGCAGTGCCAAAGTCAGGATGGTGGGCACAAGAAGAGGAGCCGTCGAAACCCTAACGGCCGACCTCCGTCGTACCAAGAGCATCAATGGAGGAGAACATGTATATCTGCAACTGTTTCGACTTTAATTAGGCTATGTAAATGGTCATGTTTATTTGAGGTTTAGTCTCATGTACTTTGCTATAGGAGTTTAGTCACAAATCTATGTCTCAATTCCATCTTATTCAGCCACCTTGCGCCTAAACTTTATGGCTAAAAGACACATGTCATAGCGATAGCGCATTGACAGAACCCGCAAAAAACCTAACACAACCAACCTTTGTAGAGCTATAAAAATCTCAAACTCGAAAAAAACACATGCAAAATTTATGGCTAAAAATACAGTCTTGTCTCTGTCACTTGCGCCAGCGGCGCAACGGGTCATCTAGTGCAAGGAAAACGGTATGCTTTCTCTTGCAGACAACAGCTTTTTTGTTGGCATTGTTGGGTTTTTTTGCATTACGGATTCCAAATATGTCTCGCTGGGAGGGAGACCCTCTGAATTATGTCTGACCTCTCCCTTCTTGCTGCTGTGCTGTACAGGAACACCTCCTGCCATGCACTATGGAACAGGAACAATCTTTGGTTTTTACAGTGAAGATCAAGTTACTATTGGCGATCTCGTTGTGCAGAATCAGGTGCTTCTTCAACCTGTTACTTACTTATGAATTTTATCTGACCAATCAACTGCCACTGCTGATGCTACTGAACTCAATTGTGCTATCAGGAATTCATTGAAGCTACTTATGAGCATGGCTTTACATTTTTAGCATCGAAATTTGATGGCATCCTTGGACTTGGATTTAAGGAAATTTCAGTTGAAGGCGCAATTCCAGTCTGGTATAATAGTTTCGTTGCTAATCTAATTATAGTGGTTCTGAAGCTTCATAGATTAAGGAGCAGCTAGTTGTTACTGTTCTGATCCTTAGTGCTTATTTTCAGTCTCTGTTCATCTTAGATTTTTTGCCATGGGTTCATTTATAGCTTGCACTAGACGCACGAATATGTTGCGCAAACACTCCTTCTATTGGACATATTAAGCTCTCATGCGTCCATTGATATTTGTGGTCAGTAGCCTTGATGCGAACGAATAGAATTCCCTTTATGAAAAAAAAAACTAGTTTTAAGGGCATTTTTTGTGCTCATTAAGTGCGAATGTGATAACAGAGCATGCCATACATTGCTTTTAACTTGTCGCTTGAAGGAATTGTTTTTGGTGGCATTTTACATCTTCATTTATCTACCAGGTACAATATGGTTGCACAAGGTCTTGTGAACACACCTATTTTCTCCTTTTGGTTAAATCGAAATGCAGACGATGGGGAGGGAGGTGAAATTGTTTTCGGAGGTGATGACCCCAAACATTACAAAGGCAGTCATACATACACCCGAATTACTCGAAAAGCATTTTGGGAGGTAGTTATTTTAATTTCACTCTCCATTAATTAGATTGTGGGTAGCCTGGTTCTCAAGACTGAATCTACTGTGTTTCATTTATTTGTACTATTGGTACCCTGCAGTTTGAAATGGGAGACTTTCTTATTGGTGGGAGGAGCACTGGTAATGTACCATGCCTATTTTTGCTTAAACAGGCCTAGTTGCAACATTTCCCTTCCCTGATACTATAATGTATGCCATGGCAGGATTTGTGTGGATGGTTGTGCGCCAATAGCACACTCAGGAATTTCCTTGATCGCCGGTCCAATAGTAAGCAATCCAAAGCATCGGACCAAATTTATCCAATCTTCCATGTTTGTATATGGAACAAGATCACTTTTGGACGCTCAATTATATCCAAAGTATAAGTTTTACCCTCGATGTCAGTACTAGATATTATAGGTCACCCAACCGTCAAAACCACCTAGATTTGATCTCTTGTATCCCTAAAAGAAGGTTTGAGGATGACATGTCGCAATGGCGGCGGTTTTGTGTGGTAGCCGGTCAACACAAGGGTTGAGGAAAATTTACTAGAAATTCTGAGGATCTGAGCAATGCTTGATTCCAACAATTCTGGAAACGGTGTTGATCAAATTTTATGTTTTCCAAAATATTTTTGACGCTATGCATTTCTACAATTCCCAGAATCTTGAAAATAATTTTTGGTGCTGACGTCGTCGGGGACATGATGTGGCGGCGGGACATGGAGGAGAGGCGGCGGAAAAGGAAAGGGAGTTGCTCACACGGATAGGGTTTTCACCGCGTACCAATCAAAACCGACCCTAACCCTAGCCATGGGCGGAGCTAGGGGGACCAACAGGGGCCTTGGCCCCCCTATGCCATTGTACAACATGAAGAAAAATTGTATTTAAGCCTAATTTAGTCAGGATTTTCGGATAAATTAGACTAGTTGCCCCCCCTAATTGAGATTTGCTATGTTTGGCCCCCTCCAATCTCCATTCCTGCCTCCGCCCCAGACCTTAGCACTAGGCCCACAACCCAGCCACACACGCGCAAACAAAACGACACTGACGGGTGGGCCAAAAGCTGAGGACGCACCACAGCTCGAGAATTCTGTTATAATTAGGGGTTGAAGGGATATACTATGATTGAAAAACATAGAAAAGTTTGACTGAAGTTGTTTGAATTGCATAAATAATAACAACACACAAATCCATCCAATGATGTTGAAACACTAACTAGATGGGTTACATCACTAATAGATGCACTGTTCTTTCCCTCGATCCTCCGTGTAGGAATAAAAAATAGGGTCTTTGTGGATGTTAAATTTCATACGTTTTTTATTTTAATGACATCCAAAGAAAAGAAAAAACTACGTGTTTTTTGCTTTGCCACATTCCTACGAATCAAACTGTGTTGCAGGGACCAGTTCCATAGAAATCTCAATTCTTTGGCTTTCATCAAAATCATAGAGGCCCTCATCTAGGATACACTGCCTTTTGAAGAAAATTATTATTAGCTCCAGTCCCTTTTAATATAAGAAAACTAATTAACTAAGATAACAGATAAAACCGATACGCCTCCATAGATTATTGTGTGCCAGCACACAAATTATTAACAAGACCTGTATGTATCATGATCCATCTGAATATTAATAATATCTCAACATGGAGTTCTTAGATGTTTCCAAAGTCTATGCTTATTTAAATTAGTTTTCTTAAATCGCAAAACTATATAATATATAATTTCTTATGTTAGGTCTAAATAAAAAGTATGTTGTATGCGTGTACAAAGTGTATAAATATTTTCTAGGATTTAACATTACTGGTTTATTTGTTTCCAGAAGTAAAAAGCTTCTAGTATACAATAGTAGCTTTCAAGAAGTAAGCATTTGCTTGAATTTTTTTTTTTTTTGAAATGGAGGCAAATTATTTGCCTTACCGATTAGTTAGGAAGAGGAGAATTGCCTGTTAATTGACGGAAAACCGAGGAAAATTGTTAGAACAAGATCACACACTGACTACTCCTAAAGCAAGAAACTCTTTGTCCGCCTTGAAAGACAACAAACACGCACAACGTGTTAGAACCGCAAATCCCAGACACATGCATGAGAGCAACTCCAGCCGTTGCGCCCCCCAAGCGCGATATGCCGGCGAAAAAACGGCCGCCTGGGGGGCAAAATCCTTCCGCCGGCGGTAAAACGACGTCCTGGGTTTGCTGCCTTCCCAGCCGTGGGTGGTTGCGGCGGCGATGCAACACTGGGGGAGGAGCCGCATGTGGGTGGGCCAACAAAAAGAAGGACGTGTGGTGCAAAATAATTGGACTACGCGTTCGCCGGCGCCCCCAAGCCGAACCCAGCCCACTGGGTTTGGTCTGGGTTCGCCGGTGCCTTTTAAGCTCTTGGGGGGGGGGGGGGGGGCTGTGGGGGTGTGGCTGGGAGAGTTTTTACACTTTTTGCATATCCGGCGACGAAAAAGGCGTCCGGGGGGGGGGGGGGGGGGGCTCCTGGGGGCATGGCTGGAGTTGCTCTGAACAACTCGGAATGAACACTAGTGAGAACACAAGAATAAGGTCATCAAGCAACCAAAGACGCCTACATGGTGGCACCACTCTTCATGCTTTTTTCTTGAAGGACTTCTCCTTCAGAATGCCAGACCGACGACTAGCACCCACATTCTTGCTCTTATTCCTAATTGCCTTCTCAAACAAGTGGCAACAAATCGGCTTGCCAGATCCATGGCTAGAAAGCGAGAAAATCACCTTTTTGTTACAAAGAGAGCCCCAGAAACAGGAGGCAACGCACTGGATGCCACATCCTCGTCACTCACAAGAGCCACCTCACCAATGAGCTTAGGCGAGTGGAAGACAGAAACACCCAAACCTCCACGGTCCACGAAGTCAAGCGGCTGGCAAGGCTCCAGCGATGGAGATGGGAGCGACAAATCTAATGTCGAGGTCCCAACAGAGTCGTCATCAAGATGCACCATCGACCACATCATGCGTAGCTTGAGCATGATTAAGTTTGAACATTCATACACCTTTAACACTCGTACAACAAATAAACTAGCAATGTCAAATAATCCAGAAATTCATAATAGCTCCCGAGCTCATATGTTCCTGTTCCGTTTAAACAATTATAACACATTTTAAAAAATTCTGAAAAATATTGTCAACAAACATATACGAAATGTCGATATATGTCCAAAATTTTGTGATGAATTCAATTTTTTAAGGTCCGTGCAAAAATAATAAAATCGGTGGCTGAAATGGGATTTGAAAAAAAAATAGAGCATAAATTTTGTTATTTTTGCACAAGCCACTAAAAATATCATTTCATCACAAAATTTTGCAGAAAACTGTCGACATATTGTATATGTTTGTTAACAAAGAAATTCAGCTTTTTTAAATATTTATTTTTCTGAATTTTTCAATTGACCAGGAGCATGTGAGCTTGGGAGACAAAACACCTTCCTCCAAATAATCAAGTTACTTTGTATACTATAAAAATACTTTGAATAAACCATAAGTAGAAAGCAATGCCAGCTAGTATGAGTGTAGCATTGTTGGTTTATTTGTTTCGAGAAGTAGCTTGAAAAATATTAGAAAATTGTTTTTCTAGTATTTGGCATTGCTTACTTCTTCAAAGCAACTATGCCTAATTAAGTTCAAGACGTAAGCAGCTGCTTGAACACATCCACAAAGGCAAAGTACTCAACTGGAGTACATCATGGATCTCATTAGCGACTACACCTGCTTTCAAGAAGACCAGAAAGCATAGCACTTGAACAAATCCACAAGAGAAGACCAGAAAGGATCTCTATTCATTAAGAACCTAATTAACCAACTAAATCTTGATTATGCAAAAAAATCAGCTGCTTTTGTTAGTGCAGAACCTGCCCCACCTGTCAGTCACAGCCTCACAGGCCAACAAGCTGCACCTGCCAAGCAACTGGATCGAGCTGCAGAGCAAAGCAGAGCATAGTGGTAGGTGGGCAGAGCTACATCTCAGATCCTTCGATCGAGCCAAGCAACCAAGCTAGCATCAAATCCATGGCGGAGCTGCGCGTGCTGGAGGAGACCCGCGTGTCCCCGGCGCCGCCGGCCCCCTCGGCCACGCTCCCCATCACCTTCTTCGACGCCGCCTGGCTCTTCACCGGCCCCGTCGAGCGCCTCTTCTTCTACCGCCACCCGGACCCAGCCTCCGCCCTCCCGCTCCTCGCCTCCTCCCTGCCCCACGCGCTCCGCCGCTTCTACCCGCTCGCCGGCACCCTCAGCCTTCCCGGCCGCTGCTTCACCTGCACCCCCGGCGACGCCCTCGCCTTCGTCCTCGCCGAGTCCACGGGCGACTTCGACCGCCTCGTCGCCGCCGGGCCCCGGGACCTGCGCGAGATGCGCCCGCTCGTGCCGCGGCTGCCCCCGCCGCGGGAGGACGGGACGTTCGAGGTCGCTGCTGTGCAGGCCACCGTGTTCCCGGGGCGCGGGCTGTGCATCGGTGTCTCCGTGCACCACGCCGCCTGCGACGACGCCTCCGCCACGCTCTTCGTCCGGACATGGGCCGCCGCGTGCCGCCTCGGAGGCCTCGATGACGGACCGCCGGCGCCGGTCCTGGATCGCTCCCTCGTCGCCGACCCCGACGACCTGCTCGGCAAGACGCTCGCCGGGATGAGCCGCCTCGCGTCCGGCCCCCCACCGCCTCCGAATCCGGCGGCACAGGAGGATACGGAGATGCCGGCACCGGTAATCGCGTCCTTCCAGCTGACGCGCGATCAGATCGACGGGATCAAGGACGCCGCGGCGGCGGCCGGGACGCAGCGCCCGTCGTCGTTCGTGGCGGCGTCGGCGCTGGCGTGGGCGTGCCTGCTGCGGTGCGGGTCGGTGGGCGTGGCCGGCGCGGCGCGCAGCCACATGCTGTTCTCGGCCGAGTGCCGGTCGAGGCTCACGCCGCCGCTCCCCGCCGAGTACTTCGGCAACTGCCTGCGCCCCTGCTTCGTGGAGGCCGCCACGGAGGACCTCACGAGCGCTGCGGGCGGCGTGGCGACCGCGGCGGCGGCCATCGGGTCGGCGATCAGGGAGATGGAGCGGGGCGTGCTGGAGGGCGCGGAGGGGTGGCTGGGGAAGGTGCTGTCGGTGCTACCGCAGCGGCCCATGTCGGTGGGCGGCTCGCCGAGGCACGGCGTGTACGAGGGCGCGGACTTCGGGTGGGGCAGGCCCTGCAGGGTGGACATGGTGTCCATCGAGAAGACCCCCGGGACGGTGTCGCTGGCCGAGGGCCCCGACGGCGACGGCGGCGTCGAGCTCGGGGTCGTGCTCCAGCCCGACGCCATGGAAGCTTTCGCGGCTTGCTTCGCCGACCTCGTCCGTGGCGACAACGGGAGCACCTGACATCGTGGGTTGGTGCGCAGCGCGCCACCGCTGAGTCTGTTGCTACTATGATCATGTATCATCAGATAGCACGAAATGAAATGGGCATTATTTCCTTTTGAATTTCAATAAATTTCTCAGACTGATTACGCATGTGAGAGTATGTTCACCGGCGCCCCCCTCGGTCTGCTCCGCCCGAAAATATGTTTGGCACCTGTGTCCGCCCTCAACTTTCGGTGCCGGCTCAGGGGGCCGGAATCACTCTCCGGCATGCGGGCCCAACATGTCATAGACTCGTAGGGAGGCTGACAACCGATCAATTCAGATTGAGATTCAGTTTTTTTGGCGGCTTCTTCGCTAAGCTGCCCTCTTCTCAGCTTTCTGAAAAAGCCGCACCTAAAATTTAGTTAGGTTTTGAAATAGTTTGGCCTAAACTAACTTGGAAGACTACCTAAGATGGCTTCTCAGGGGGATAGCTTCTCGGAGAAGCCACTCAGAAAGCCGAAACATTAGGCAATAAGGGACCCAACCACCTTCCCTGTATCCCAGGCGGATGCCTGTTTCCCACGCGTCGTCCAACGCAGCTTGGCTTGGGGACTTCGACACCTCCAATTGGCATAACTTCACCTCGGTCCATGGTTGGTGGTGCTTCATCACCGGTGCCAAAGGTAAAATATCCAAGAGGCTCTCTTCCTTGTTGCTTCTCACCGCTTGGGAGCTATGGAACGAGAGGAATGCTATTGTTTTTTGAAATCATGTCACTATGCCTAATGTAGTCCTTTTGTCTAGTAAGCAGAATGCATCCCTTTGCGGCATCACAGGGCGAAACATTTGTGCTCTATTATGCCGCGAGGGTAATTCTTGTAACCGAGCAATGTGGCTCATTTTGTAACTGTTAAACTCCTCTTAATCAATGAAATAGGCAAAACCTTCGCCGTGTTTAAAAAATAGTGTAAACGTGTTTTGCATAGGGTTTTGAAAAGTGGGCACTGGTCATTTATTGCATTTCATAAGGAATCATGTTAGTTTTGTTTTAAATCAAACTTGTTTAAGTTTGATTAAGTTTAGAGAGAAAATATCGAACATCTACTACACTAAAAATAAATAAAGTATAAATTGCATGCACTTCTGATGTTCAAAATTGGCAAGACGTGTCTTCAACCGATAGTCAGCGTACCCACATTTCATTAGGAGTTATTCTATCGTGCTTGGGAAGTATCGTGAGCTACTAGTATTTCGTTGCCTGAAAATAGCTAGTACCCTTTGATTTCTATTCCTAAACATAGCAAGGGTAGGATTGACCTTTCATAAATAATTTTTCGAATAACTATAGAGCTGCCACTAAGCCCGACAATTTTGCCCATGGGCACGTCCGCCCATGGGCACCCGACCCTAATGGGCAGGGTATGGGTCGCTATCTTCACCCATGGGTCTCGCCCATAGGCGACCCGATTAGTTACGGGCAAGGTATGGGCAGACATGTTTACCCATGGGCAACCCGATGGGTCGCCCATTTTTATCTCAGCTGTGTTCTTTTTACTAGTGATGTCGGCGTTGTCTAGGTTGATGCCAACATCAGCCAGCAACGTGCACACGATAGTGAAGAACATGCGAGTGTAGTCGGATCGGCGGCGACGTTCCTACGATCAGAAAAGACAACCAGTTGCTTCGCGGCATGGTGCCAACGCGCTGGGGGTGGCGACTGCTGCATCTGCATGTCCACCGGATTTGTTGGATATAGTGTGCATCAAGATTATCATCCTGCCGGTGTAGCTCGGTACCTGAAACACACACCCCGCGCGTGCTATAGGCAAAGTAGTACCAGGAGGTGAAACGACTACAACAGTCAGATGGGCATCACATGGACGGTTGAGGTTCTTTCCAAGGACAAGATTGTGTTACACAAAAATGATGCCATTGGTTTCACACTTTCAAGAGTAATCATTTATGATTGTAACGTTGCATTATCACATAAATTGCATGTTAGCGGAAATTGTGAGTCAAATATTGTCGTTACAAATTCAAATAAGCTCTATAAATCTACATCGAGGAAAACATGGTCTAGATCAATTCACACTAACCTTTTTTATAATTCTTAAAAAACAAATTTGTGGAATTGCTAGAAGTTGTACACCTCAAGCCCCACCTAATCCCCCTCCTAACATTCTCATTTGAGCCTAGGCGTGATACATCCAGATTTTTCTGATACATCTTCAATACTCCATAGGTTTTAAAAGGGTATGTACAGTTTTCCAATATACTTGATTTTTTCCTGAATCACTAGAGCGGAAGTATCGACAATGCGGTCGGTCAGGCCGGTTGGCTTTGGGGATTTCCTCGTCATAACACTATCCTTGCTACTCAAATTGTTTGTGGACTGTGCTACACTGACCTAATTTGTTTTTGGATAAGTGAAGAAAAAAATAAGAATTCTGATTTTCTTAGACGGCCGGCCCAATTGTTATGGCTCCTCGATATTTATACTATATATAAAGTGTTTCTTGATAATTTACACAAAGACTTATCAATTACATATTTAGAACCAAGGATGTTCACAAGTGTGTTGAGTTTTAATCAACAAATTTTGTACTAGCGTCAATAGTTTGGAGAGAGTAAGAGTAGTTATGACCCTTGATGGGGTAGAGCACCCAACTGCTTTAATGTGCAGAGTGAGGGGTGGGCGGAAATGTTGGCGTCGTTTGTCGGTCAGACATGACCGTTGAGACTAAATTCATTAAAAATAAATGTGTGTGTGTGTGTGTGGCGGTGCGAGCTGTGACACGTCTTTTTAATTATGGGACTATGATGTGTCTTTCTGACAAGTGGCCCTAGGCCAATAACCAGGTAACGCATGTGAAACTTCTCTCCTAGCCCCGACTCCAATTTGAAAAATAAACGACACTCTCCGATTCCAATCTTGTTTTCCATTTATAGACTCCAATTTATAGTCTTTTTCATTTGTAGCAGTTATATGAATAATTATTTATATGTGCATCATGTGGTCCACTTGAATATCTTTAAATATCTTCATGTAGAGCACTAAAGGGAAGTGTCTAATAAATATGTTGATAGGTGTTTCAAGAGTATATGGTTGGCTATCTTAGGTATATGCATACCAACTATTGAATGTATGTTTGTTCATATGAGGTTTAATAAATTTGAATGTTGTGGAGTATAGGAGGTATCTATAAGGATTTCTCTAAAAAAATCTCTATTGCTCTCTTATTTTCTACCCAGATATGTCTCTAATGTCATGTGAGTTAAAACATTATCTTGAAACTTATGCGTGTCTCCTGTATCGAAACAGTAGTGAGCATGCTCTGTCTATCGAAATATCAATGCTTGTAACAAACATGCATCCAAATTTGAACTTACCATAAGATTGTAGTATCATCATGCTTCGTTTTTTCTTTGTTTCATACGATATATATGCATATACCTTGCAAAACTACGTGATAAATAAGGTTGACTCGTACTCCTCTTTGCATTGTCAAATGTTTGGCCGGATATCCGTAGAGTGTCCAAGACCTTTCCGGGCAGGTCGAATAGGTTCCGGTGTCACCCGGAGTATGACCTGGAAACATCCGGTTGTATGCTGACAGTTCATTTTTAAGCGCCCATTAGTGTTGTAATAGTATCCCGGCGCCAAAACAGGGAGCTACAACTAATGCAAGACGCCGGAAGCATCGGGAAGCAGAGTCCGGGGATTCCAGTTTCGCTAGACGTACGGCCCAGGAAGCCTAGCTCCATATACGCCAGCCCACTGTGGGTCCAGTAGCTATATTGGATCTGGCTGAACGTCTCCTTTCCATCTATCTATCTTTTCTTATTGAATTCTCTCTATCCTGATGAACCAATACTTGTGTCTGAATTCGGCGCGCGCTGTTAATCGGATCCAGTCCAAGTAGAGGCATGTACTAGAGGTGTACATGTGTGTTGGTTCATCGGAGGCGAAAGAACGCAGCAAATTCCGAGAAGCTTCTTCCGCCGCAGCCCTGGATGCATGCATTCTCGACGGTGTTGCAGCTTGCATCGCGCGCCGCCAGTTCGACCGGTGCCGGCGGCGATCCAAACATTGATTCGATCTGTCATCTAGCCTAGCAGCCGTATACATACGTAATTGCAGTGCATTCCAAATTAAACATGAAGGTTCCAGGATCCATCCCGCCGGTCCGTCGAGTACGTAGACGTACGTGTATGCGATTAATTTCCCGTCAAATCTATCTCTAGCGATTAAACATCCAGATTAGCATTAATGAATCGCGCGAAGAAAGTCGATCAGACGGTGCGACGGGTGCAATTAAGATCGATTGAAGCCCAATGAAACTATATATTGGATTATTGATCACTGCGGATCTCGATTGATCATACATATAGCTAGCTAGATCGACCGATGAAATGCTCAGAATGCACCACAATCTGATCTCGATCGACGTACGGGTCAATTAATGGTGAGCGCTTGTTATTGGTATCGATCTCTCATTCTCTCTACTTGTCGTTGGTGCATGTATTCGTCGTGGTCATGGAGCTAGCATCCCCTGGAGCACGTCGTCGTCCAGGTACTCGAACACGATCACCTGCCCACGCCGGGCCTCGGCCTCGTACACGTGCGCCTGGTCCGGGAAGTTGAGGACGGCGTTCTTGCCACGCATGGAGTAGGCGGAGCGGTCGTACGCGGCCGCGGCCTCCTCGGCGGTGTCGAAGGTGCCGAGCCACATGCGGACGCCGTGGCGGCTCGAGTCGCGGATCTCCGCCGCGAACTTGCCCCACGGCCGGCGCCGCACGCCGCGGTACTTGGTCTGGCCGCCGCCGCCGCCGCCGGAACTGCCTTCTCCGCCCTCCATGATCAGTGCAGTACTCGGCTAGAAAATCAGTGACGAATTGAGTGCAACTGAGAGCTAGTTGGGGAACCCTGGGTAGATAGCGAATGATGATCGAGGAGGAGGCCGGATGGAAGTGAAGCTGGCTGTGGTTGGAGAATTGTTGTAGGCGCGGGAGGGTTTAAAAAGGGTGGGAAAGGGACATGTCGATGGTTGGGGGTGGGCCCGGCACGTGCGGCATCCGACCATGCCAAACGAATCCACCTCAAGTCCTCAGGCTAGCCTAAAAGGCTAAAGGCGTACGCCCGATCTACGTCTGCCTACCCCAGCTCAGGTGTAGTAGTATGTACAAGCATCCATACATGCTTACGTGCATACAATACAAAAGTTTCATTCTATAATTAATACTACTTCGTACTAGTATTTCAGTAGTGTTATATACTCACTCCGTCTCAAAATAATGTTAATATAGACCACATACGGACTAAAACGAGTGAAAGTTAAAATAGACCGTACAGATTAAAATGAGTGGACTTGTATATTAAAACATGTTTAGATACGTGTGAATCAAGTCTCAGTTATTTTGAGACCAAGAAAATATTTGGCAGCGAAGTGTGTAGAATAAATATTCGATACATGGTCTACGTGTACTGGCCTAGGACTTGAGTAACACAGCTTATACATTCGCAGTCTCGTTCGGCTTGTGCAACTTCGATCTTGTGCGGTTTTCTCAACGGAGTCATGGAGCAATATATTGTGATGCAAAAGGTTAACCTAGAGACGACTGCTTCAAAATATCTCGATGCATGCAACTTTTGGTTTTGTTAGAAAGATTCCTTGCTCATGTTTGTTCTGGTGTCTTCTGTTTTATATATAGGGGGCTAATCTTGCTTCAGGGTTTTCGTGTGTTAGTCTCGACACGTCACACATTCATGACGTGCGACGACATGTTGTCTGATTTTCCACCCGTTGTGTTTCGAAGCAAAATTTAACTTCTTTCAGCTCACAATTGCTGAATTTGAGTTACAATCTTTTAACTCACAATTTTATTACAATACATTTAAAATAGACCTCATGTTGGTGCATTGTGATGATTTTTTTCCTCTTCATAGTAACCAACCAACCGTTTATAAAGTTTTACTATTGGTATAAAGGTTACCATGTGATATCTTGTAACAAAAGAAGAACACATGGGTCACTGTGTCTAGTAAAAAATTCGATTTTTTACGAGACTTGCCCATGGATGAAAATGGGCTATGCGAATGGGTGGATGGTGTAGGCTACGAATCATTTGTTATTTGTGACAAATATTTCATATCTAATGACATCATCATTTATAATTACTCTCGTGGGGGAGATAGACTTGCGGATGGACATCGCAAACGTTTCAGAATTGCCTATTTAACCCCACATATATCCACGTACACGTTCGGACGTGTCTGTGGACATCAGCATGTGAACTCTCAAATGTTTGGGCTTGCATCCCTCCACCTTAAATCCCACCGCTTAAAACCATACAATCGACAAGTTCAGCAAAATACACATCCGACAAGTTCAGCCAAATGTAGACATATAAACATCACAAAAGGATCATTACGGAGCCCTGCCCTTCCCGTTGTCACCTCCGGTGTAGGGGCGACAGTGCGTCTAGAAGATGGCATAGGGTTTGGAGGAAGATTTTTCGTCGTCGCCGGAGCTGCCGTTGTCGCCAGTGGGAGCCCGGTAAGGAATTTGACGGCGCGGACCTGCTTATTTGCAAGGCGGGCAGCGTTGGCCTCGGAAGCCTTCTTCTTCGCCGCCTCCCGCTTGGGCAATATGATTACCTCTGCCAATACCTTGCCGTTCTTGCGGCGCCGGCTACGGGTGTCCGTCTACGGAGCACATGAACTTGTGCACGATCACTAGTGGTAGCTGGTTCGTCCTCTACCCGGCAATATGGGGCCTCCTCATCAGTGGCCCTATTATTCGAGCTTATATACACATGATATGACTCCATGCAAAAAAAATGGACAAGTTTTGAATATCATATCATTTTTCCTTTTAAACGACTCTAGAAACTTGTAAATATTTAATTTTAAATAAAAAGTGGTGATTCTAATTCACGTTACCTATTAATCTATTATGAATGTTAAAGGAAAACCTAATTAAAATATCAACTTTAATGATGCCAGATCAATAGTACTTAATTTAGTATGAGAGGTTTGCACAAGTTAAAAAACTTTCTGGCAGATAGTCCATTTTTAAAGCATGCGCGTGAGTTATTTTTGGGAGTGTTTTACCGCGTGATACTCAGAAAAGTTGCCTATTCACCAAGCGTCCGACAGAATTCACTCGGGATAGTCGACGTTTTCGGTAGTGACATTACTAGGTCGACCGTAGGTATACACGACGAGGAGTATGTATGTAGACAATTCAAACGATTCTAACACAATTTATGGCATACATGGCACGCACACGTAGACAGTGAGATGAAGTGAATGTGGTCGTGGCCATGCATGCAAGAGAGACATGTTTCCATCAGTCAACGCATCTGCAGGTATCTTGTTGAACTGACCTAGCGACGACCTCGTCAACGCCAACCTCTCATACGTCCCCTTTCCAGTTTCCATCTAGCACGTTGCTAAATTCGTTTGGGCCCGCATGCAAAGCACCTTTGTACTGATCGCAGATAGTGTTAGATCGAGTTCATAAATAGTGCATCACTAGCTTAATTTTGCTAATGGTTTTGCTTTAAGTTCACCAGCAAGATAGAATCTAGTGTACTAGCAAAAAGCCAGGTAGTTCTCAGTTATGCATGAATGAATTTATTAATTACTCTTTCACAAAAAAAAATTAGTTACTCATTCCGATCCATTTTAATTATTATCGAAAAACATATATCTAAATATGTTTTAGTGCTAGCTAAATCTGATTTAGCGTCAATTAATATGAATCAGAGAGAGTATTAATTTTTTATCGGGCCCCTAATAGATAGCTAGATTATTCCTAAACCGATCATTATGTCGTCTCCGCCGCACATTCGCCAAATAAATTCCCACTCATCCTTTTTTTATGTCATTCCGATAGAGGCTGCTTGTTGAAAGTCAATTGGTATGTCGACGTCCATTTTTATTGACTAATCATTGGGTTCATCTCATTGGCTGCACGCATGTGTATGTTCGCGTATGATCCATGCATGCATCACCTTGATTGGTTAGAGCATCTCCCATCGGGGCGCCAATAGAGCCACCAATAGCCTTATTGGATGTGCCGGACGAAATTTGGCGCCCAGTCGGGGCGCCAATGACCGGTTTCGTCCGGCGATGCCCAATAGCTCGTCCGGCACATCCACCCCACGCCCTCCGCGGAGGGAGCCGCCTGGGCGCGCCGGATGAAACTGAGCGCGCGAAGCCGACAGACGGACCCCACCGTCATCGACACAAGACGCTGGACCACCCAACCGTTCCCGGTCGACGGCATTCATGGCGTCGTACAGAGCCGTCGTTTCACCTCTCCTACACGGCGGCGTCAATGCGCGCGCAGCAGTCGAAGTGAGATCGCGTTTCTCCCATGGCGGCGTATGACGACGCAGCGAGCCGTCACGTCGACTGCAACGAGGTTAATGTGGTAGTTGGCCGGAGTTTAATGACCAGGAAGCCGGCTATATCATGGACCCTTCTCTGTTCGTCACCCGCATTCCTTCCCGCCTCACCAAAACACCATAGATCCCAGCCAGAGTGAAGAGTCTCGCCGCCAGAGGGAACAAGTTCGCCGCCAGAGGGAAGAGGAGAGGCGCAGCCACGACGCTCGCCGTGCCACGGAGGCTCATCACCGCCGCCTCCGCTATGAGCTGGTCGTGGATCGCCGCGAGCGCCATGCCAACCGAATTTTGCGTGACATGTGGTAGGAGGAGAGGCGCGAAGGAGTGGAGACGCTACGCAGCGAGCGGCGCAACTGCGGCCTCCGCCTCGTCCCCGAGGCGGGCTCCTCCTCCAACCCTCCGCCGGCGGCACCAGCGGCGAGGCAGCCGCTGGTGCCTCTGCTCACATAGGAGGAGGCTCACGAACTCATCCGTACCAACACTCCGGTGCCGAGGAACAGTGAGCTCCCCCCGGGATGGATGAGGAACATCATGACAAGCGTCCTGGTGGCCCCTCGCATCGCCAGACAGGCACGGCTCGACTACATCGAGAAAATCATGGCCGGCAGGCCCGAGTTGCAGGATGACCCCCGGTATGCGCCCACATCGGCGTACTGGGACGAGCAGTTGGAGATTGAGCACCAGGCGTGACTCAACACCTACGTCCCCGACTCGTCCGATTCCTCCTCCGACTCTGACGAGTGGCCGGAGACAGACTGGCTGCCGGAGGACATGCAGCTCGCCATCGAGCGGTCCTTCGAACTGTCGGAGGCGAGGTTCCTCGACTGTTGCTGCCACAACTGCCGCCGGGCACCTACGCCGGCCCGGACCTGCCCGAACTGCGGATGCTCCACCTGCCGCCTTTTTAGCCTTTAGTTTCTTAGTTTCTATGAATTATACTAAAGTTTGAACCAATTATGTACCGTTTCAATGAAATGTATCTTATTTCGAGTTTGAAATGTTGTTTCAGAATATTGTATTGGCGCCGCGACTGGGGGGCGACGGCGCCAATACGCATGTTTTCGTCCGCGCGGCACCAAATACAGCTCGTCCGGGCGCTCATCTGTACGTTGTATTGGCGTCCCCACTGGAGATGCTCTTATAACTATCAAGGACAGACTTCTAACTGTTTTTTTTGTTGTTGTTGAAAGCATTGTCTAAAGATTACTTAGACTTCTTCGAGATGAAAATTTATGATCTGACTTTGATGGTTAGATTGGACGATGACGATATTTGTGTATTGTTTCTATCCTAACGGCATCGTTGTTGAAGGACCACTTTCATAGTCTAGGTGTTTTCATTGGTGATGGTTGTTTCTGCTACGAGTCATGATCATTTTGGCAGGGCGCGGGCGTCTTCTGGCCTGCTCCTGCGCATGGCCTCCATGGCCCGGACGGGTTGAGGCCAGAGTTTGCTGTCCTCGATCGGAATAATGGCGGTCTGCTCTGCCTTAGGCACTGCTGTGAGGTGGAGTTCCTAGGGTTCTTCTCGCATCAAGATGGTTAATCTGTCTGCCCTCATTGATCTCTGTTGGGAGATTGACGTCCGTAGACTGCTGGATCGGATGGGATCCGGTCGTGTATACACTCTATTTCTACCTGGTTAAAATTTCAGGAGGGCGTGACGCGAAGCTTCGTTGTTGGTTGACATTGTGGCATGTCGGTATTAGATTCCCATGGTGAAGACATCGGCAGAGAATGTCATGGCGGCTGAGGTCTGATGTCTATAATGGGGATCGAGTCTTTGAGGCGCTGAAGAATTTGATTGGTGATTCATGACTCGTAGCAGTGGCATCGGCAAGCGGGGGCGACAGAACAGGAGAAGTACATAGTCTTAACTTTCAGGGTGAAAATCCAAGTTTTGACCTTAATTGGTTGTGTCTGGCAATGGTCTTGTTGAAAACATTGTTTTTGAGAGTACGGACTTTCTTAAGGGTGAAAACCTATCATTTTTTGATCGGGCGACGACAATGCTATTGCAAAAATACTAATATGCATTTCGTTTGTTTAAACGATTTGAGTGGTCATACATCAAAGGCATATGCTGTATGAAAAGATATACTTGTTTTATTGAATGCTAGGGAGAACAAATTTCGAACCGAAAAAATGGGCTAGGTCTAATCTAGTCGGAAAGCAGCTATTTATCTTTGCAATAGGTAATTCTTAATCTGTAAAACCAGACTCTAAACAATGTTCTACGTGGGGTATTTAAGGAGTACTTCAGGGTATTTTTCCAGCTTATTGGGGGTGGCCAAAATCAACTTTAGGTATGCGATGGATCATATTTATGATCTAATTCAGCTTTATGTATTTATTGATTACAAAGATTATATTAGTTCAGTCAATGTCTTTGGTGAAGGATGTAAGGACATGCATTTTCCAGTGTTTTTAGGGTGTGTTCGGTTCTGGGACCGAGAGGAATGGGATGGGACGGTTCCGTCATTTGGAGCGATTCCTGTGTTCGGTTCGACTATGGGATGGAACGAACTGGTTCCTCAGAACGGAATATTCCTCGTAGATGCGGAACCAACCCATCCGCCCGAATCGGCCGGACGCGGAGGAACGGGCTCGCTAACGATGGTGTCAAAGAAAGAAAGAAAGGGACAGGCTCGCTATCCTCTCTCGCGCGTCTCCAGCTGCGGCGACGATGTGACAGGAGGCCGGCGCGGCGGCGCGCGCAGGAGGCCGGCGCGCGCAGGCGCAGGCGGCGGCGGCGGGCGGCACGCGCAGGAGGCCGGCATGAGCAGAGCGGTGGCGGCGGGGGCGCGCGCAGGCGCAGGCGGCGGGGAGCGCGTGAGCGCGGCCAGGCCCGGGTGCGCGGCCGGCGGGGAGCTCGTCCGGCGGCGGCGGCAATTTTTTTTAGCTATTTAAGCATGATTATGGCTATTTTTAGCCCATTAATTACAATTTTTAGACGAAATGTTTGAAGTTAAACTCAAATTATTAGCATCATAAGCATGATTATGGCTATTCCGTTCCGTCCCGGTTCCTCCAACCGAACATAATATGGAACCATTCCGTTCCTCGTTTTTTGCCGAACCGAACACGGGGTCGGAACCGTTCCATTCCCTCGGAATGGAACCATGCCATTCCGTCCCCCCCGGTTCCAGAACCAAACACATCAGCTAGCCATAGCTAAAAAAAATGAGACCAACATAGACTAGCCTTTAGGAGTCTAGCACTAGAACCCTAGTGGGCTGGGAGTGCACCCGCTGCCCGATGGGACTACATAGTGTTTTCTCCGGATTTTAGGGCACATGGATACATGATCTCTCTGCAATAGGCAGTGTGCACCCACTACCCAAAATAGATTTCCGGTGTCTTACTGTCTTAGGGCGTCTCCAATGTTTAAGTTATAAATCGGCATAAGATGGACCCCACACCGTGCACTATAGCGGAATAAGAATCCCACAATGTTTAAGTTCAATCCGGGGCATTAAGCTGGGGGCCACCTACATGCACTTTATTTGTTTTTCACCCATGTGAGAGAAACGTACATGCAACGTACATGCAACACTGCAGCGGGCTGAGGGCAGAGGTGAGAGAAACAATTGCTTTTCTATTTGTTATTGCCCGGCTATACTGGTATGGTCGACCACAAGATTGTTTGGCTTAAGACCGACCCACACAATGTTTATTTCTGGCTATGACCGACTTTAGATGCTTATGACCCAACCTTATGTCTACATTGGAGACGCCCTTAGTTTGGATGGTGTATAGTTTAAAACAGAAACCTACTCATCACCCCGGCCCAAGCTAGCTACGGAGTACATACTTGAGCGAACATATGCATATATTCGCACGTGAGAGCAGCCGTGCACATGCATGTATATGGCTGGGAAGGAGGTAGCTAGGACTCCATATCGTTAAGTATTCAGGCATTCGATTAGTACGTTGATGCTAAGCCGTGCGTTTACCAAACCGAGATGGCAGCCACATTCGGTGGACCGATCAGAAGATTATTAGGTGTAAACCAACCGATCGAGCGAGCATCACCGGCCAGAAACGTGTTGATTTGGGTCTGCCGCGAAGTTTAAAATATGAAATCTATACGGCTATCGGGTAGATAATTCGGTTTAATTTCTTTTTGTTTCCTTTGAAATGTGGGACGATCTTAACTTCTGCACCGAAAACGATGCATAGCTTGTTCGTTATAAATTACAAAAATATATAAAACAAAATAAAACCTAGTTCACATGCCTCACCGGCCACAACGCTTATAAAAAAAGACATGAACTTAGGAAGTTTGTTGCGCCGACCCCGCGTCGTCCCCGGCGGCGGCTCGGGGGAAACCCTACTCCCGCTCCACCAGCACCCTCAAGCTGCTCCCCCTCCCTCGCCGCCGCCGGATGACTCCGCCGGGCTGAGCCCGCCTCGGAGGACGGCGGCGGCGGGGCTTCTCGCGCGGCTGCGCGCGGTTCCTCGGCTGGGGAGGCTCGGCGCCGTCACCTGCGGACGGCCCGGCGGCCGCCGCCGACCTGCGCGTCCTCCGGCTCCCGGTTCTCCTCTGCAGCGCGCTCTGGCCGCCTCTCCTCGACTCGTGCGGCGCCGGCGGGGACTTGTTCCTGTCTGGCGATTTGGCGGTGGCAGCTGCCCCTCGGTGCTTGCCATCGCGATGGGGAGGGGTGGCGGCCCCTCCATTCCTGCTTGGCGGAGATGTCTGACGTGAGGAGATGCTAGCCGGCTGTGGGATGTTGCGTGGCTACGGTGTTTGGTGCGCCAGATTCTGGCCCGCTGGCTGCTGCCGGCGGCGAGGATGGTGGCTCCTATGTGCTGGAGGCGCCGCCACTGCTCAGGAGGTGTTCGCCCAGTGGGTTTCGCAGGTCGTCAGCGGCAGTGTCGCCGATATTGATTGCGTGGGGGTGCGGTGTTTGGGTTGGTCGGGTGAAAGCCCGACGATGCGGCGTCCGTGGACGTCGCTCTCCTCCTTGGAGGTCGTCGTGAGCTCCCCTCCTCGCAACCTCGGATCCTATCTTCGGGTGAAGACGCAGACTCTGCGGTGCCGGGTCGGACGACGGCGTCGATCCACGTCGCTTCCCTCATGAGGGCGTCGTCTTGAAGATGGTGTTTCCCTGCGTGCTTTCCCGTTGGGCTGGGCTTACACGGGGTTGGCAGCGGCCAATCGACGATGTGGCGATTCCGTGTGGCGTCAAGCTTGGCAACGATGATGATGGCGAGCGATGATCTGGTCGCGGTAAGGCCCTGTTAGTCGGCTCTGTTCCGGCGTGTTCGAGTGTCCTAGTGCTTGTCTTCCCAGGTTGTGAAGTTGAAGCTGCTATATTATCAAGCCTTCATATGAGCGGTGTACGATGACCTTCCGGGGCGTCCTGGTGCGAAGATCTTCCTCGGCGCAGGTCTTGCATATCTCCTCTTCGGAGCTCGTCATAAGAATCGGAGCTGCTTGTCTCTACGTGAAGAGTCATCCTTGGTGTGGGCTTTCCGATGTCACTGTGGTGAGGCTCTTTCTGTGGTCGTTCCTCGTTGAAGTCGGAGTCGCTTGCTCGAGGAGAAGTGATGATGATGCCGCCGGAGGACAACCTGACGAAGGTCCTCGCGTTCACGGTGTGTGTGCTGTAGTTGCGAAGGTGGTTGTGTGTGCCCTCGAAACGGTCGTGTTCCATGACGGCTTGCGAGGGTGTTTGTATCGGTTTTAGGCCGGTTTCCCGCTAATTAACCGGCCAATTCTCTTCGACTTTTTTAAATAAAATGAGGCAAATTGCCTGTTTAGTTTCAAAAAAAAATGCTTATAAAACTTATTAATTTGGGTCTGCCGCCAAGTTATTAAAATATATATACGGTCATCGGGTAGTTAAGTTGGTTTAACTTGGAGTGGTGTCCTAGATAATTCTAACATGGGGTTCTTCTCGGTGAAATCTTCCCTTTAGGCCCCGCTTGGATTGCGTGTAAACATTTTCCCCAGTCATTTTCTACCCTTCTTGCTTCGTAAATTATACGGACATTATTAGCTCTGTATTTCTATCCGACAGATTTTTGCCGAAATACCACAATCCAAGCGGGCCCTTAGAGATAATACATGCACATGAATATATGTAAAGTTGTTATCTCATAGCTGACATCATCGATTTAAATTTAAAATTTCAAAATAATTTATATGCTAAACCGTTAATCTGATTAGCGACCTGTATTCATTTCTTATCGTTCAGCCCTAAACCCAATCTTTGTATGTTTCAATGAGTTTTTTCATCTCATCAATTGACATTTTTATGTACCGCTAATTTCCAATTAAAAGTACATAAAAATGTGCCCCTATCGAGCTCCTATGAGGCGCAACATCTCCGCTGCCTTGGCTTCACCAACTGGGGATGGGATGCTCCGGCTATTGAAGCCACCACCATTGTGATCCCTCACAACCACAACGCACACTCCATTGTTGTATACTAAACAAAAAGCACCATAAGCAATCACATTGCTTCAACCTGGGTCCGGAGGGAGCCAGAGCTCCATTCGTTGGTGCTAGCGGTGATGGGGTCTTCAAATTATGCCATTTTTAGCACTTGCCGGAGTATTCCTTGTGACTATCAGCGTTTTTTTTAAACAAGCCAAAAGCTTTGCCTTTTAATATAAGATAAGCAAACATGGTACAGCCGAGGCCAAAAAGAAAAGGTCACTGCTAAAAATCTAGTGCCCGTGAGGAGCCAGTTCAACCTATTCCGTCCAAACTAGCTGAGAGAAAGATTGTCATTTCCTCAACCTAGTTGAGAGAAAGATCGTCGGTTCTTATTGCTTGCCACGGGTTTTATACATCATCATCGTCCATGAAACCTACTCGGTACCATTCGTCCTAATCAAATCTAGCACTTCCCATTCTCAGCCAGACTCCTCGACAAGTGAACCTTCACCTTGTTAGGAACTTGAGCATCATCACATAGAGCTAGTCGAACCATGTGTTCATCACAAGATCACGACGATTCTGCAGTACCCATATATAGCTTGCTTCTACTACGTATAAGTTGTGTTCACTGAGAACAAACCATTTCCTCAGAAATTCCATGCCAATAAGTCGCTCAAGTCAGCTCGTCTGATCGGAATCAAAAGTATGTCATGTTCGTCCGGTTCGAATAGGTGGTGATGAAGTTTTTATTCGTGCCAAGCACCACCATATGGCAATAGAATATCTTCAACAAGTTTCAGACATTCGTCTAGATGTAGACCAGTGGGTGTTGAGCTCCCCTTCTCAGTATCATATTGTCATCCTAGACACTAATATGTGAACCATCTCCTATTCTCCACACCAATCCCAGAGTAACTCCCAACCGTCCAACAACCCTCAACTAGGGTATGAAGCATGTTATGGGCAACCTGCACTAATGAAATCACTATTTTGTAAATATAGTGCTTTCGGTACCTTGGCACAAAGCAACCCAGGATCTGATACGAGACGTCATTCAAGCTTTCATGGTGGTGTACCGGAGAGGACAGAAGACTAGGGTTCACATGAACAACTTCGTGAAGAACTCATTAACTGAGCATGGGAGGTAACTATTTCGGAGATAGATTGGTGGTGTTTGTTCACCATTTGGTAACTCTATTCTTGTTTCATTTGGAACATTTGTTGCATTCTGACCATACTCCATGTTTGAATTTGACTTATAAATTTGTAATTATGGTTTTAAAATATTATTGTATTATGTCATTTGAAAGATGAATATGGATTATACTGATATCAAATTAGAGTTCAGAATGAGTTTATATGTATGTTCACATGACAAATAGAAGAGAAACGGGTTTTTTAGTACCAACTTTTTTAATTATATACAAACTTAAAATAGTTTTTTTTTGTCGTTGTGATACTCAAAAACTGTTTCTGAGTATATTCAATATGATTTCTGAGAACCAACTTTTGAGTAGCTGCTAGATTCCTGGCAAAAAAAAACTGCTAGTAGATTGTTCTAACGGAGCAATTTGACAAAGCTCTCACCGATTCTATTATATATGCCGTGAAACTTCTCAAATTCAGACTACCAGTACAAAATAAATTGTTACTCTGCATATGTACGTCGGTAAATGTAATCAGCCGGCATGGGTACATAACGATTCATTTGATTTTAGCTGATGGAATCAACAGCTAAAATCTAATGAATCGTCACATATCCACAGCAATCAATCAATCCATCGCACAATCTCTACACACGCGCGCGCGCCTCCCCTGTGAACTAAAGTCAAGAAACGTGCTGCAGAACGGCTCCCGCCGCCTGCCCGAGGAGGTGCAGCGCGACGGCGGCGGAGACCGGGACGCCGGCGAGCATCAGCGCGGTGACGGCCATGGCGACGCCGGGCCTGGTTCCCATCGCCATCAGCTGCAGCGCGCCGGCTATGGCGGACACGTCGGAGACGTAGGCCGGGTAGTAGTGTTTCTCCCAGGCCGCCCACCCCGGCGGCGCCTCGTAGTTGGTCTCTGCCATCCGTGCCTCCCGGATCCTCCGCCGCAGCACCACCATGCCCTCGTTCACCAGCGCGCCGCCGTAGTGGTCCGGCCGGAACGCGCCGCATCGCGCTGTCGCCAGCTGCGGCCTCCTCGGCAGAGCCGGGACGTGGCATGGTGCGCGCTGCCCGTGCCCGAACCCGAGCCCGGCAGGCCGCATCGTTGTCGTCGGAAATGAGAGGGAAGAATTCATCGATCGAGTTTGTGATCTCTCGTGGGCAAGAAGATGATACTACTAGCAATCCAAACGAGTTGGCGATCGAGGGAAAGAAGAAGAAGCAATCCGATCAACTTGGCGAGAGATGCAGTTCCATGCGAGTCTCCGTTTTATAGGCTCTGGTGGACGGTGTGGTTCACGCTCACGCGTATCCATGGATTACTTAAGCGCGTGATCCGTCCTCGCAAGGCCAACGAGAGATTGGCGCATGTGGAACCGATCGTACTTGGCGGGTTTTGGCCGGTGATTTGGACGTTGATTATTCATTGTTTGGATCCAGCAGGTGATGGAGTGGTAGCATGTTAACTGCAATCAACGGGAATGCTCGTGGATGCCGACCCAACACCTGCCGCCGGCGGGCGCCTCTAGCTAGCCAGTCTTATGATTGAGTTGAACATGACGATCGTATACAAAAATAAAAAGTATATCTGTATTTATATGGAGTTGAACTATTTAGATGAGGCAGGAAATTCAGGTGGTTTGATGGCTGATGAGTGCTGACTGGGAACATAACTATCAGGTTGAGGAGGAGCTGTCTCGGGTTTATGCGGCTGAAGAAGAATACTGGCAGAGAAGGGGTGGGGACTGGGGAACAATGGTGACTTAAGGGTGATTGCAACACAACCTTTTTTCACGCTATTGCGAATGGCAGCGAGCGGAAAACTACTATTATTTCGTTAGAAGATGAAGGAGACGTGATTGAGGATGTGGAACAACCAGAAACTCACATTAATGAGTACTATAAAATGCTCTTTGGTCGAGATAGCATGGTATGCCGGTAAGAATGTCACCTCAGACTTGGGCTGAAAGTGGAAGAATCTTGGAGGAGGATAGAGTGGAGTTAACAAAATCTTTTTCGATGGAGGAATTAGAAAAAGGCAGTTAAATCCATTCAAACTAATACTGTGCCAGGACTGGGTTCTCGATGCAATTCTACAAAGAGTTCTGGCCAAAGGTGAAAATATCGATCAAAGAAATATTGGATGAGTTGCATGCATGTTGGTTGGAGCTAGGGAGATTAAACTAAGGGGTCATTGTGTTAATCCAAAAAATCAAAGAAGCCAATAATATTAAGCAGTATCGTCCAATTTGTACGTCTCCTCAATGTCATATTCAAAATCATCACGAAGGTGCTTACTAACCGGCTCACGAGGGTGGCCGTGAAAGTAATTCACCCAATACAGACAGCTTTTATCCCTGGAAGACACATTCTCGAAGGGGTCACGGTGTTACATGAAGTGATCCATGAAGTTTGTAGGACGAAAGCGAAAGGCATCGTAACTTGATTTCAAAAAGGGGTATGATAAGGTTCATTGGGCTTTCCTTCGAGATGTCCTAGAGAAGAAATGTTTTGGTGAACAATGGATTTCGTGGATAGTTAAGGCAGTCCAAACAAGCAAAGTTTCCATTAATCTTAATGGAGAAAACAGAGAATATTTCATAACTTATAGGGGGCTAAGGCAGGGTAAACCTTTGTCGCCTCTCCTCTTTGACATTGTGGGGGATGCATTGGGAGCTATGATTTTGGTGGCAAAAAACAAGGGGCACTGCACCTCTCGGGTCTGGTACCGCATCTAGTGGAAGGGGGGTTACTCATCTTCAATATGCTGATGATGCTGCTTTTCCTCGAGCTGAATGAGCAATCGATTGTTACCATGGAGTTCCCTATGAAGCGATGTCGGGTCTAAAAATCAATTTCCACAAAAGTGAAATTTTTATCTTTGGCGTGGAGATGGAAGAAACAATTCGTGTGGCTAATTTGTTTAATTGTGCTTTGGGTTCCTTTCCTATGAAATACCTAGGAGTGCCGGTATCTTAAAGGAAACTTTTTGCGTCAGACTTTGATTTTTTGCCCACTAAAGTTCAGAAAAAACTAGGTTGCTGGCAGCATGTTCCAACAGGAGGGAGAAAATTTCTGATTGATTCCTTCTTGAGTAATATCCCCACATATGTGATGTGCTTTTATTTGCTAAGTGAAGGAATACATTATAAACTGGACATGCATCATGCAACTTTTTATTGGGAAGGCTCAGGTGGCAATAGTAAATATCGTATCGCTCAATGGAGCCAGATGAGTGCCCCTACAGACTTTGGTGGATTAGGTTTTGTGGAAACTCGTACTCGCAATATTTCTCTCCTTGCAAAATGGATCTGGAAACTGGAACGGGGTGATCAAGATTTGAGTTGTCAGATTTTGAGACGAAAATATTTGGGAGATGACAATTTTTTTCAGTCTAGCGCAGCGGGGGCTTTACAATTCTGGAAAGTCTTGCATGCTATTAGACATTGGGTAAGGCGAGGTTTGGCTTATTCAGTGGGAGATGGAAAGAAAGCTAGCTTCTAGGATGATGTGTGGACTGGGCGAGTCCCTCTCCGAACCATGTACCCCAATATCAACTCCATCTGTGACCAACAATTAATCGTGTTCGGTGGCAAGGGCAATTGGTGTGAATGGTCTGGTCTTAACGTTTCACCGATGTTTTGGCCCAAGGGAGATGGAGGAATGGCGAGAGTTGTGCAGCTTAATTAGCTCGATGGAACTGACGTCCGTTGTTGATAAGGCGTACTGGTCTTTTAACAAAAACGGAGGTTTCACGGCTAAATCTTTGTATCTTAAGATCCTAAACCCCAGGATAATTGATGCCCGCTTGAGAGTTCTTTGGAAATCCAATGTCCCTTTAAAATTAAGATTTTCTCCTAGATGTGCTTCTCAGGGCGTATACAGGTAACAGTTGAACTTTGTCGTAAGGGTTGGCCAGGGGAGCCGGTGTGCAAACTCTCTGGCGAGGGGGAAACGGCTTCGCACTTGATCTTTTGTTGTCCTGTCTCACATTTTCTTTGGTGGGCTGTTAAGGAAGCGCTGGGTTGGGATAGTGCTCCTTTCTCTTTTGAAGTATTTACTGATATTGCTCTCGGTAAACCTAGAAACGGGTCAAATCTTATGGGTTGAGCTATTTTTTGAGCGGCCGCGTGGGCCATTTCGTTGTCTCGCAATGATTATGTGTTCAATAACAAAATTGTGGCATCTCCGTTGACTAACCTATATAAGATGATGTCTTTGCTTTCACAGTGGAGATGCATGTTGTCGAAAAAGCATAAAGGGAGTTGGGAGAAGACGCTGGTGACTTTGAAGATGAAAGTTGGGACCTTACAGTTCGGTATTCAGATGCGTATTGGCGTTGGGTGACCAAACTTGTTAAGGGTCTTTTGTAGTTTTTTCTTCTGCCTATGTGTCCCTAGGAGAGTAGGGGTGTCCTGGTTTTTTAGTTTCCTAAGCGGCGGCTCTTTGGTAGTTGTTGGTTTGTCATCTGAGCTTCATCTTAGTTTTTGTAAAAAATCATTCCTTGTATCAGACTTGTGTTTGCTTTCTTTATATAGCAGGGCAGCAATTGCCTTTTCTCTACAAAAAAAACTAGTAAACCCTGGTATGGACGGCGGACCAAATTGGTTCTCCTCTCTAAACATACACAGGCTCCTTAAGTTGATTCATGTATTTTATTTATTTTGTTCATAGTTTCATAGTCGAACGAGGATTTAATAGTGGTTGTAGATAACATTATTCAAAGGAAGAGGCATTAGATTTTCGATGGAACTCAGACCCTACAACGCAAACAAAACAAGATCGATCGAATTGGCCATTCTACCAAGTAATATTCTCCATTGTTTTGAACTATTTTTTTGCCGCCACGACTTGGAGAACTAGGCGACACCCATTTAAACTATTTCCGGTGTCCAGGGTGAAAGGACAAGGATGTCGCCTAGAGAGGGGGGTGAATTGGCGATTTAAAACTTTTATGATTAGGGCTTGATAAATGCGGAATAAAACTAGCGTTTAATTTAACAAGCACACAAAACCTAATATACTAGGTTCACCTATGTACGCCAACAACTTATGCTAAGCAAGATAACAACAAGGTGATAGCAATATATAATACTTCAACCACGAAGGCTATCACAATGTAAAGTGCATAAGTAAAGAGCTCGGGTACAGAAATAACCGAGACACGCGGAGACCAGGATGTATTACCGAGTTCCTCCTTGTTAAGTGAGTATGTCTCGTTAAAGGGGTGTGAGCTCGTCACAATAGGCCTACTCAACGCCACAAAGGCCTCACCCTATTCTCCAATGAACCTCGCCACAAAGGCTCGGTTCACCTTCCACTATCGGAATCTTTCAAGGCGGAATCTGGAGCCTTTACAAAGTCATTGAGGCACACACCCACAACTCAATCGGGGGATCCCAAGACACCACAACACCGTCTAGGGTCCAAATACCCAAGAGTAACAAGCTCTCAAACTTCACTTTCACGAATCTTCGTGGAGAGCACAAACCGATGCAACTAATGCAATAGCAAGAGCATAAGTACTCAAATCCTTCACCCTCAAATTCCAACAAATCAACAAATGCTTATGGGGAGAGATTGATTGGTGGAGTTGTAGATCTAGATCCAAAGCTTCCCCTCACAAGAGGAGAGATTTATTGGTGGAGTTGTAGATCTAGATCTCCTCTCTTGAATCCCTAAAGATGGGCAAGAATCATTGGAGGGATAGAGAGAAATCCAAGCTTTTTCGAGGCCAAACAATGGAGGAGAGAGAGAAAGAATGGGCAGCCTCCTCTTGGGGAAGAAGGAGGCTATTTATAGCTCCTCCAAAAAAGTGACCGTTATGTGCAGAAATCGCACATAGCGGCACTACCGCTGACATAGCGGTACTACCGCCGCTGATATCCGGGTGGTACCCAGGGTACCACAGCACCCAGCGGCTGCGGTACCTCAGAGAGGCACCGATGCACTCCAGGCGAGCGTACTACCGGTGGACGGCCGGTACTACCGCTGGACCCCTTCGAATAAATCCTAAGGGTCACAGCGGTAGAACGTGGCTGCAACCACCAGGGTACCAGAAGGATATCAGTACGCAAAAAGGGTCTAGCAGTACCTCTGGCGGTACTACCGCTGGTAGTACCGCTGCCTGAAGATAGTGGTACCTCCGCGGTACTACCGCCAGGGGTAGTAGCCGCTGAGCATTAGTAGTTCCACTCCAGGAGGAGCAGTACTACCGCTGCCACAGCGGTACTACCGCCAGACAGAGAAGAACTTAAGAAGCCTGAAACTGAATAACTTTTGCAAGAAAATTCCGATCGAGGCGAATCCAATTTTGTTGGAAAGAGGATGACAAGAGCTTACACTACAAAAAGTGAAAATATTGAAACAAGCAAGGGAGATTGTGCAAAGGGTTGGAATGGTGAAACCTTCCATACGGATGAACCGGCAAAATCTCCAACACCGAAAATGCAATAGAAGACGCATACGAAAACCGTTTTCGATGAACTTGGCCTTGTCATGACAAGCACGACAAGCACCAAAATCACACCACGATAAGAGCCAAATAAGAACCAATAAAGATGATGCCAAGGATGCAAAGGTTTGAGCTCTCTATGATGATACGATCAAGATACTCGCTTGAGAGCCCCTCTTAATAGTACGGCTATCTATCCTATAACCCGGTCTCTCAACTAACATCATGAGACTGGTAAAATAGAAAACCTATCACGATCATACCTTTGCCATGCGCATAATACACTTGATCTTGATGTTGATGATCTTAGCCTTCTTAAGTTGGACCACCTTTCTTGATTGCGCTCCGCTCGGTGAAGACTCACACGATGCTCCCCCATACACCAATATGGCAGAACCACTTCTTCGGCATGTCTTCACTTGGCCATTATCTTCCAGTGGATGGCAAGCTTCAAGCATGTGATATCTTCATGTCGATCATCTTGAACTTGCACCACACAACCTCACTAGCCTTGAGTGTTGATCAACTTGCACTTAGCCTTGATCTACATATAATCTTCTTCCCTTAGCCTTGACTCCAATATATGGAGATCACGCATTGCTTATGGACACCCTTACAAGTATAGCTAAATCCAAACATTAGTCCATAGAGATTGTCATTAATTACCAAAACCACACATGGAGGCAACCATGCACTTTCACAGGGCCGGAAGGTCTGTGGTGTAACCAACCGGAAGTTCCGGACCGGACACCCCGGAATATCCAGTATGAGTCCAAAGGTAGGAATGGCTAGGGATGTGTAAGGGGGATAAGTGATATAGTTTTTTAATATAAATCAAAACAAACTAACCCAATTACACTTCCCTACGAACGGCTACGCATTTGTGGGGTGGGGTGGGGGATTTCCAAAAAATTGGATGGCTGGTGTGTGAAATATAGGTTTGTTTATATGCAAAATTGGTTTCTCCGCACTTTTCATCATGTAACTCCTATTTCTAGTACGGATTTCCTATTTAAAACAAACAGCAAAAAGGACAATCATTTTCAATCTTTTCAATTTTGAGGGATCGCCAACTGTCGTGTGTAAAGCATCGAAACATCCAAGAAATATTTGAGCTGAAAACACAATCCTCATTCCTTAGACATTTCCACTAGAGATTTAATGACTTTCACATAGATAAGCTATTGTTCAAAATTGAACTCAAGTTTAGTTAAAATAAGTGTTATTTATACCAAACTTTTATACTTAATATTTTACGAACCATAATCCTAGCTAATGTGCTTTATATCACTAAGTTAGCAAAGTTACCTCACAAGAATGCCCCTAAATATTAATCATGCTTTTCGTTGTAGATTCGTAATGACTATAATTCGAAACTATACTCGCGTTATGATAAATATAAATTGTATTTTGTAAACAAGGTTACGTGAGTTTGTTTCTTCATTGCATTGCCCTTAAAGATCTTCAAACTTAAAGGTGAGTAAAATAAACAAAAAAATATTAGCATGCCTCATAGTTTAATTGGTGACACTTCCATGTAAATGTTTCTCTTTCTCTGCTTGTGTGCTCACGTTGTGCTTGTAATTTAATATCTTAATCTTGGTACTGATCTTTAAAGCGCATGTCCCATAAAATATCTGGACGGCAGTTTCTAGTGTATGATTAGTCATAAACATATATAAATTCTAGCTTATAGAAGGTGTCGATGAGGAGCTTGTCATTCTACCCTTGTCATGTTGCTTTACTGATTTTCTTGTCGTTTAATTTGTCTTGCATGTTCCATTGGATTCAATATATTAATTGGGTGTGTCATATTTACTCGATATTCAAATAACATCACTTCTCATAATGAATAGGGAAAATCAAAATGTCGTGGTTCCTAATACTCTGTATGACCACCTGTGTCCCACGGAGTGGTGGGAGTCTAAGAGATGGGCATCGAACAATGTCGGGAAAATTACTAGCAAGAGATGACCAAGCAATGTTGAAAGAGCAAGCTAGAGGCTCATAACCCCAAGTCAATTCAGAAAGCTCAGGCGCAAAAATAAGAAACAAAGTATGTGACACGTAAATACAAGAAAGTCTGAATGCACAAAACATATTGTTGAGAGGATGAGCACCATGGAAAAGGTAGGAGGTGGCAAGAGCACAAAAAACAAGGCTCTACAAGAAATATACCCACTTCGGTCAATCATGGTTGAATACACCGGAGCATGCTCGGCGATACATAGGCATGGAAGAAAGAGCAGCGCCGGGAGTAACATGACGAGGTGTCTGAAAACGTAAAACACATCGCCACAATATATCGTCCCGCCACTCTGCATCAGATGCTCCGTAGACAACAAGGAAGGCAATCTGATACAGGAGATGGAAAGTTGTAGAAGCCTAGGGAGTAGCAACAAGAGGAGATGGCACGCATAGCAATACATAGACTAACAGCAAGATGATATCCAAATAAATTAGCACACGATCCGATAATATTGATTAACTAACAAGTGCACATCATATCAAAATTTAGAACAAATCAAAGAGCAAATGTCTATGTATAACTAGAATTCATATCGAAAAACTTCAGAAGTGGTCGTCTATAGCTCCACTTTATGCATCTTGGTATTCCTCTACAATACTACTGCGAAAAAATGGTAGAAGAAATAGTTGCACAACCTTGAATTTCAAGAGTCATTTGAATCGTATGTTCGAAATAGGTCTTCCCTATTGCACATACAATATAAATTATTGCAACCCGGGCTGGTGAACCGCAGATTCAGTGACACGCTATCAGGTGAAACATTCTCGGGCACAAATAACGGAACATGACCATTAGGAATAATACCAGATGACATCACTCTATCCAAAACATACATAACGATTGGACAGAAAAATGTCAGGTATAGAGCCGACGATATATGAGGAGAAAACATCGCATGCTCTCGCTGCTCAAGCAATGTGAAACTAACATGCTCATGGGAGTTTATACTGGGGTGGACTAATAGGGCAGCTCGGCTCATTAATGCTCGGCTCCCAAAAGGCTCGTTTTGATAGGCTCCTTATCTTAAGCAAGTACTACCTTATATAAGACTTCTTAGCTTGCTAAAAAGGTTTATATTGTGAAATAGAGGGGGACCGGCTCGGTTCGTCAAAAGCATCCAGCACACATGCAACGCATTGATCTATAGCCTTTTTTTTCAAGCAACAGGTACAGCATTTCATAATTGCATTTCTTACCTCTGCAGCCACCAACGATTCACACTTCATCTTCTCCATTTGTCTCCCACACAAATCAATGAAGGCACCAGTAGACGATAGGTTCCGGGCTGCATGGCTTTTGGCGTTCCACCACCAGCCGGCCATTGTTTTATATACCTTCCCAAGTCCCCACACAATCCACATATGCACTGCCCGCCTCCTCCTCACAATGGCACTAGGAATAGCCTGCTCTTTGACTCTCCGAACCTCTCACGTGCTATTGCTAGCTGCTCTTCGATTTAGTCCCTTTCCTGGCAGTCTCTATTCTACTGCTCCTTCTACTGGTACATCAACGACTAATCACCTTCGGGAATGTACGCTCACTGTCTCTCTCTGTCCCTTTAAAATTGCTTTGATGTGTTTTCTTATTTTGTATTGCAGGTATCATGGATTGTTACTCACGATCTGGCATGGACGATGCCATCTATATATGTTCACGCTGACATCCTTTTCATCGCCTTACCTTACAATATGATCAGAATTACCATTAGTAGAACTGTCATTTGTATTATCATATTGATGGGCATTCTAGCACATTGCTCGCACTAATTGCTTCATTTTCTATTTATTGTTTTCCTGCAAGTTTTTCGTAGGATGGCACCTTCGTTCGTTCTGAGCTTCACCGTCAATCTTCTTGCACTAGAAAAAAGGTGTCTCGGCTGGATTGACACCATGATTTCCAAGCGAAAGTGGCAAAAACCTCCTCTCGTCATTTCATGGATCAACCAGATGACATCACTCTATCCAAAACATACATAACGATTGGACAGAAAAATGTCAGGTATAGAGCCGACGATATACGAGGAGAAAACATCGCATGCTCTCGCTACTCAAGGAATGTGAAACTAACATGCTTAGTGGCGGGGAGATAGATCGGTCCCCATGGGAGTTTATACTAGGGTGGACTAATAGGGCAGCTCGGCTCATTAATGCTCGGCTCCCAAAAGGCTCGTTTTGATAGGCTCCTTATCTTAAGCAAGTACTACCTTATATAAGCCTTTTTAGCTTGCTAAAAAGGTTTATATTGTGAAATAGAGGGGGACCGGCTCGGTTCGTCAAAAGCCCACGCTGGTTAAAACTAGTTAATGGCATTGTGAATGTTCTTGCACATATGAATGTACTCAATTCTCGTAATGTGCATAACTCTTTCCTAATCTGCATGAAACAGGGTCATTGGTTTCATAGGGGATAAAAAGTAGAATTCACTCAATTAGTGTTGTCAATCGCTATATATCCATTTGTTTTCTTCAAACTATTCAATATCAGACTACTAGATGGAAACAAATGTATAAACGGGTAATCAACTCAGCTAAAACCAAACGAACCTCGTGTCCGTCAAATCAATCAGTCGCTATCTATTATCTATACAGACGCATTGCCGGCGAGTGAACCAATCATGAAACATGCTGCAGAACGGCTCCCGCCGCCTGCCCGAGCAGGTGCAGCGCAACGGCGACGGAAACCGGCACGCCGCCGAGCACCAGCGTGGCGACGGCCATGGCGACGCCGGGCCTGGTTCCCATCGCCAGCAGCTGCAGCGTGCCGGCGATGGCGGACACGTCGGAGACGTAGGCAGGGTAGTAGCACTTCTCCCAGTCCGCCCACCCAGGCGGCGCCTCGTAGTTGGTCTCGGCCATCCGCGCCTCCCGGATCCTCCGCCGCAGCACCGTCATGCCCCCGTCCACCATCGCGCCGCCGTGGTGGTCTGGCCGGAATGCTCGGCAGCACACCGAGGACGGCGACCTCCTAAGCAACATCGGCCCGTGGCACGGCAGCGAACCGTGGCGGAGCCCAAGTCCAGCGGCCGGGCGCATCGTTGGGAGTGAGAGAGACGACAACATCGACTGAAGAATTGGTCGGGTATGTTATCGCAAGATTGCGATCGAAGAGGAAGAAGAAGCGATGGAAGTTGGCGAGAAATGCAGCTCGAATGAGACTTTTATAGGCGGCGAGGGTTCAAAACTAAACGCGTGGTGCGTCGTTGGCGCGTTTAGGCCGGTGATGCTCGTTAGCTGCAATCAACGGGAAGGCTCGTGGACGCCAACCAACACCTGCCTGCCTGCTGCCGCCGCCGGCCGGCCGCCTCAATGGGTTGCATTATTCTGTCCTTTGCCATCCCGTGCTGCTCCATCGATCTGAATTCTTTTTTCGCCGTCAGGCTTGCCGGTTGCAGCACTGCAACCCATACCGCCAATATTATACCCACGAAGAGAAACATGTGCAGATCATTAGGTCGTCTCTCGCCCAAATTAAGAATTTGATTTATCCATGCATGCCGAGTAGTAGTACCAGGTCATCGATCCTGATTTCCGTTATCCCGGTCTATTAAACTCGAAGCAGAGGCGTCACGTCAAGCGGTTGCTATCTAATTCTACACTTGATCATCATCGTATAAGCGCGACGCGTTGTGTGCGATGTCCATGTGTGTGCGCGCGCATTACGCGGTGATCCACGGAAAGAGATCAATGCTTCAAGTTTATCTCTTCAAAAGATCAACTTTCTCGGTGACGGATCTGAAGATTACGGAAGCCTGGGCAGACATGCTTAAGTCGCCATTTTTTCTGAGAAATTACTGTATAAAGCCAGAAAATACATGGCATCATCACCCGGCCAGCCGATGAGGAGATCCGCATCCGCCCATGAACTTGTTGATATCTCTATGAAGCCGTTGTCGCAGCCTCATTTTGAAGGTTGTACAGGTAATCTTAACTTGCTATGTACTTCAGATCACAGTTAAGATTAAGAGAGAGTGTTAGACTGTATTATACGTAGTAGCTGTACATACCTTTGTAACTTGTATTGTACATCAGATGTACCCTTATATATATGAGATAGCCACGTCCGTATTACGGTGTTGAGCGGTTGCCCCAAAACACTTTGTTTTACATATCCATCGAGAAAGAACCGTTGGGCCTACGCATTGCTCTCCATGTCGGGGCCGCCTATCGGATGTGTGGTCACGTGGCCAACACTCATCGCACACACACGGAATCGATCCGTCGCATCTGGCAACGTACGTTCTCTGCGCACACACTGCTTACTGAGTCATGTCGTGCACACGGCGTCTATTGCCTGCCTGTCAGTATGACGCGAAAACCGTAGGCACATACGTCTATCCTCTATGAACTTGTGTTCCGAAATCTTTTCTCCCGCTTTACTCTGGGATTCGCCTTTTCTTTTTCCTTTCTTCTTCACCCGGCAAGGTGGCTGGCAGATGGAAGTGGAAGCTGCAGGCCCGTTGGTCCGCTCAATTGCGGATCGTCGTTGTCTCGTATGGCTCGTCGACTTTCTCCGGACAGTAATTTACTATGAGTCTCAAACAAACTTTCACATCGAAAAAGAACGTCCGCCAAGTCTACCCATATTTAATAATCATAATTGTCACATATCACCTCTAATATGCCGACTCCGAATTTGTTGCACACAAACAACACGACGGTTGTATAAGCAACATTTTTCTAGTTTTTTTACATTATGGTTATTTTAATTGTATATTTGAATTATTAGGTCGACTCCCATTGATAGAAACGTGATTTTTATGAAGATTAATATATAGGTTTTCAAAAGTGTTCTCGAGTTCAGTTGAAATAAACATTATTTATACTAAAAATTTATACTTATTAGTACTTCATATTTTACAATTCATAATCTTAACTGACGTGTTTTATATCACTAAGTTAGCATAGTTAACATCACAACAATTTTGCTGAATATTAATAACAGTACATTTCTAATGACTATTACAGGGAAGTATATTTGCTTTATGATAAATATATTTTCATTTGTAACGAAGTTATGGAATTTTGGCAAGGTAAAGATAAAAATGAATCATTAGCATGTCTCGCAGTTTAGTTTGTGATACTTCATGTACATCTTTCTGTTTCTCTGCGCGTGTGTGTTGTGTTGTCCCTATAATTTTGTATCTTAATTGTGTTAGTGATCTTTGATGCGTACATTACTTGAAATATCTTGACATCAGTTTCCAATGTGTGATTAGTCATAAACAATATATATTCTAGATTGTAAAAGGTGTCGATGAGGAGCTTGTCATTCAATCCTTGGCATGTTGCTTTACTGATTGGCGACCCGGGCCCACGGGAGAAACATGTGCAGATCATTAGATCGTCTCGCCCAACTTAAGCACTTGGATTTATCCATGCATCCCCAGTAGTATAGCACCTGGTCATCCTGATTTCCGTTATCCCGATCTATTAAAATCGAAGCAGAGGCGTCACGTCAAGCGGTTGCTATCGATCGAATTCTCCACTTGATCATCATCGTATAAGCACGACGCGTTGCGTGCGATGTCCAATTGTCCATGCGTGTGTGTGCGCATTACGCGGTGATTCACGTAGTAAAGCATAAGGCCAGGCGGCCAGCTGCTGGCCGGCAGCTTGGTCCAACTCCACCGCAGCTTGCGAGTTGTGATGCCGACTGTCTCAATTGCTCGCAGATATGGTGACATGCATACAAGTTTCACAAGTCTAACGACAAACCGTGTTTTCGAGCAAGCTAATTGCACCTGAGATCACTAGAAGAAAATTTGCGGGTGAGAACATAAACTTTGCACGCGGGATAACTTAGCTAGCAACAAACTAGAAAATATATAATAGAGTGATTCATCAACTTAGCTTGGGGTCGAGTCCACACTACAGGAATGAGGCTAGGTGCCGACGGCCGCCCACTACAACCGACGGCAATTTGTCGGGGCTGTCGGCGTAGTTTCCTGACAGGCCAGCCGGTCGAGGTGGCCGTCGGCACACCTTTGCCGTCGGCACACTTTTGTCGTCGGCGTAGAATGGTTGTGCCAACGGCTTTTCCGTCGGCATAAATATGATTTTTTTTTCTATTTTTCACCATGCATATGACTTTTTTAACATATTTTTGGTACTTGCTTATTTAAAAAGTCATTTTTGGCACTTAAAATATGGAAAATCATTGTGAAAATTATTTTTGGCACTTAAACAATGCACTTATAAGGTGGTCTACTATTTTCTATCTATGTGGATGTTCCTATTTTGGTGAGCCGTTTTGGTAGTTGCTTCACAAAAAAGACTGTTTTGACACTAAAAAAAATAAAAAATGGGTTTGTTGTTCAACGAAAACCCTAAAACCCTTAGTCAATACTATTCTAAAACCAAGATACACCAGTGTGTTAAATATTGCTTCATTCCGACATTTTTTGCTATGTTAAATATCATACCGTAGCTCATTTCAGTCGAACCATACATCTTTTTACCTCGTAACTCATTTCTATGAAGGTTTTTATAAAACCTCCATAATTTATCTTTATAATTTTTTCTAGGTGGTAGGTCACATAAAAGAATGTCATGTTAATTTTTTCCATTTTTATGATTTTTTTTTAATTAGCTATGTCTAACCCTAGACCGAAACCAAGAACGTAAACCCTAACGATAAACCTAAACCTAACCGTAACTTCGATCCAGCAAAAACCGTCAAAGATATCTAAAAAAAGTATACATTGTGGATCTAAAAATGATTTTTTTTCAAAAATCATGACCAAAATATGTGCCACTCGTAGTTCAAATCAGACCCATTTCTAGCGAAATCGGCAGGAACTTATCTGAATTGTTTGAAATACCTAAGCATGTTTTATATACAAACCCATGGTTAAATGCACTTATAAGGTGGTCTACTATTTTCTATCTATTTGGATGTTCCTCTTTTGGTGAGCCGTTTTGCTAGCTGCTTTATAAAAAAGATTGTTTTGACACTAAAAAAATGAAAAATGGGTTTTTTATTCAACGAAAACGCTAAACCCCTTCGTCTATACTATTCTACAACAAAGATACACCAGTGTGTGAATTATTGCCTCATTCCGACATTTTTTTCTATGTTAAATGTCATACCCTAGCTCATTTCAGTCGAAAACTATACATCTTTGTACCTCGTAGCTCATTTCTGTGAAGGTTTTTTTATAAAAATCTCCATAACTCATGTTTATAATTTTTTCCAAGTGGTAGGTCACATAAAAGGATGCCATGTGAAGGTTTTTCATTTTTTTGATTTTTTTTAATTAGTTATGTCTAATCCTAGCCCGAAACCGAGACTGTAAACCCTAACAATAAAGCTAAACCTAATCGTAACTTTGATCCAGGAAAAATTGTTAAAGGACTCTAAAGAAAGTATACATTATGGATTTAAAAGTGATTTAAAAAAAATCATGACAAAATATGTGGCACTCGTAGTTCAAATCAGACCCACTTCCAGCGAAATCGGCAGGAACTTATCTGAATTGTTTGAAATACCTAAGTATGTTTTTATATCCAAACCTAGGGTTAAATGCACTTATAAGTTGATCTACTATTTTCTATCTATTTGTATGTTCCTTTTTCGGTGAGCCGTTTTGGTAACTGCTTCACAAAGAAAAGCCTGTTTTGACACTAAAAAAATAAAAAATGGATTTTTTATTCAACGAAAACCCAAAACCCCTTAGTCAATACTAGTGAAAGTGCATGGTTGATCCCATGCATGGTTTTGGTAATTAATGACAATCTCTATGGACTAATGTTTGTATTGAGCTATATTGTAGGTGTGTCCATTTGAGTTGCTTGATCTCCATTTGTTGGAATCAAGGTTAAGGGAAGAAAAGATTCGTGTTGATCAAGGCTTTGTGCGGGTTGATCAACTCGTTGATCAACTCTCAAGTCCAAGTGAAGATATGCCGAAGAGTGCTTTCCCCATCTTGGTGTCTGGGGGAGCGTCTTGTGATTCTTCATCAAGAGAAGCGCAATGAAGAAAGGTGGTGCGTCTTGAGGAGTTGAAGATCGTCTTCATCGACCTCAAGTGGTTTAAGCGCAAGGCAAAGGTATGTTCTTGATAGGTTTCTTATTTTACCGGTCTCATGATGTTTAGTGAGAGACCGGGTTATAGGATAGATAGCCGTACTATCAAGAGGGGCTCTCGACCAAGTATCTTGATCGTATCGTTCGTGGAGAGCTCAAACCTTTGCATCCATGCAATCATCTTTATTGGTTCTTATTTGGCTTTTATCCATGTGAGAATTTAGAGCTTGTGTTCATCTCCATACCAAGCTCTAGTTCATCAAAAACGGATCTCATGAATATCTTCTTGCGTTTTTTATATCGGAGGTTTTTACCGGTTTGTCTCTTCTACGAGAGGTCAAACTCTCTCCTTATGTTTTCCTCCTCACATGATAGACTATGATGTGTATATGCATGATCTTGTAGGGCTTGTGATTATCTTCGAAACAAGCCCAAGATCATAGAAAACGGAGTCTTGATGAAAAGCTTGTGCGTTTTCGGTGTTGGAGATTTTGCCGGTTCATCCGCTTGGAAAGGTCTCACCATTCCATCCCTTTGCACAATCTCCTTGGCTTGTTTCAATATTTGGCTTTTGTAGGGTAAGCTCTTGTTGTCCTCTTTCTAACAAAATTGGATTCACTCGATTCGGAGTTGCCACGCAAAAGTTATTCAGTTTCAGGGTTTGCCAGTTTTCTCTGCTGACCGGAAGTACCGGTCCCTGGACCGGTACTACCGCTGGGCACTTCCGGTGCCCAGTTCCGGTCCCTCTTCCGCTTATTTTCCCAGGTACTGGAACTTGAGTTCCCCCAAAATTTGGACCGGAAGTAGAACCGGAAGTACCGGACCACCGGAAGTACCGGTGACCGTGGCGGTACTTCCGCTCTCTACTTCCGGTGGAAATTTCCGGAGGCACTTCCGCTTATGTTTTTAGGTTCTGGATGTTTTGGAGTCTCCCGGTTTTTGGCCGGAAGTAGCCCCGGTACTACCGGGCGACCGGAAGTACCGGGAGCCGCAGCGGTACTTCCGGCCCTGCGGGTCTTTGCAAATGACCGTTGGTGCGCTGATTCGTGTAGGGCGGTAGTACCGCCCTTTGGGCCGGTACTACCGGTCCTGCAGGAATCTGCGCCCCAACGGCCAGTTTTTGGGCCACCTATTTAAGGGGCCTTCTTCCCCAATAGGTGGTTAACTCTTTGGCCACCCTTTTGCTCTCTCTCTCCTCCATTGTTGCAAATCTTGAGAGCTTGATTCCTCCACTTCCCTCCAATGATTCTTGCCCATCTTTAGGGAAACAAGAGAGGAGATCTAGATCTACCATTCCACCAATCAAATCCTCCTCTAAGTGAGGGGAACTTAGTGGATCTAGATTTAGGGTTGCTTTGTGCTCTTCCCTTTGTTCTTCCTCTCAAATCCCTCCATAGCATTAGTTGCTTTGGTTGGATTTCAGAGTGAAGGACTTGACCACTTTGTGTGCTCTTGCCTTTTGCATTTGTTGCATTGGGTTGCTCTCCCTACGGTGATACGTGAAGATCGAAGTTGAGAAGCTTGTTACTCTTGGGTGCATTGTGTTCCCAAGAGCTTGTTGCCTCTTGGGTGCATCGTGTACCCTAGACGGTTGGAGGTGCCGCGAAGACTTCGAGTTGTGAAGCTTCGGCACGAGTTTGGGAGCCCCCAATTGAGTTGTGGGTGTGTGCCCCAAGAGAAGTTGTAAAGGGCTCCGGAATCCGCCTCGAAGGATTCCGATAGTGGAAGGTGAACCAATCCCTTGGGTGAGGTTCATCGGAGAATAGGGTGAGGCCTTTGTGGCATCTTGAGTAGGCCTCTTGTGGCGAGCTCACACCCCTGCAACGAGACGTACTCCCTTAACAAGGAGGAACTCGGGAATACATCCTCGTCTCCGCGTGCCTCGGTTATTTCTATACCCGAGCTTTACTTATGCAATTTACATTGTGATACCCTTCGTGCTTGAAGTTCATATCTTGCTATCTCCTTGTTGCTTGAATTGCTTAGCATAAGTTGTTGGTGCACATAGGTAACCCTAGCATATTAGGTTGTTGGCTTGTTAATTTAAACACATAGTTTTATTCCGCAATTATCAAGCCACTAATTAGAAAAATGATATAAATGACAATAAAAATATGTGACAATATCACAAAACTAGCATGGATCACTCAAAAATTATAGATACGTTTGAGACGTATCATAGGGCTACGAAAAGTACACCTTAAAGTTCGTATTCCATATCTATGGACACTTCATGCTGTCACTATCCGCATCCAAAGATAGTACTAACAAACACCACAACCTATTTCTTGAATAGTCTCTTTCTTCAATAACACAAGCATCAAGAAACCTTATGATCTATTCAATCCAACAAATAAAGAACAAACTCATGATGAAGATCCTTCCAATCTATTATCCATAGAGTTACACACGGCACCCATCCTGTCACCGAGGTACCATGATCACAACGGTGGCTCCGGAAATTGTACTAAATAACACCACTTGAGCAACATCATATCCACTATACATAGGGAAACATCATGTATTTAACTACACTAACAAATCTCATGATCACAACGAAGATCACATCATGGGAGAGAGAGATAACCACATAGCTACTTGTATAAGCCTCAGCCCCGGTGAGGGACTACTCCCTCCTCATCGCGGGAAGTAGCGGTGTTGATGGAGATGGCCCCGGCGGTCGATCCCCATCCCGGCAGGGTGCCGGAACAGGACCTTCTGAACCCCCGAAACTTGTCGGCGATGGCGGCGGAGCTCTGTTGCGTATTTGGGAAAATCCTTCGGTGCTTAGGGTTTTTTCGTCGGGATGATTTTATAGGCGTCGGAGGCGGCCGAGGGGATGCCCACAGGGCAGGGGCGGGTCCCCCCACGGGCTGCCCTAGGGCCGCGGCAGGGGACCGCCCCTGGCCTGTGGGCGGCCCCCAAGGTCGCCCTTTTGGCTCCGGTCTTCATTTGTCCAATAAAAAATTGTCATAAATTTTCGTTCAATTCCGAGAATATTTCCAGAAGTAACTTTCTGCAACAAAATCAGCACAAAAACAGGGAACTGACACTGAGCATCTTGTCAATAGGTTAGTCCGACAAATGAATTAAAATGATATAAAATGATAGTAGAAACATGTGATAATGTCACAAAACTAGCATGGATCACTCGAAAATTATAGATATGATTGACACGTATCAGCATCCCCAAGCTTAACTCCTACTCGTCCTCGAGTAGGTATGTGATAACAAAATAATTTTTGATGAGACATACAACGAACACAATCATGATCAATATAGTAATGTAAAGCATAGGATGTGAATGAAGTGATACAAAACAATTGTCTATAGTTGATAGCAAGAAAGCAATGAATAACCAAGTTGAATCATTCAAGCAAAACCTTTCATAATTAGTACGTTAAACACATGAAAGCAATGTGATCCACATATTTGATTAATCCACAAAGGTAATAGTTCCATGAAAAAAGTGTTTGAGAATCAAAACAAAGAAGAAGTAAGTTTTAGCAAAAAGCTTCAACTTCCAACGGTAAAGTCAATGTAAATATTCATGTTTAATCTGACAATGCAATATGATCAATGATACCCAGGGTCAATGCTAGATGTTTGCTTTGGTCGAGATAGAAGGAAGAGGAAAACTGACTCAACATTAAAAGTAAAAGAAAGGCCCTTCACAGAGGGAAGCAGGGATTAGTCATGTGCTAGAGCTTCTTATTTTTATGAAACAGAAGTAAAACAATTTTGAGACATGCATGCTTTTGTCAATGACTTCACAACAGAGAAGCTATCTAGTCCCCCATAACAAGCAAGGCTTTAAGACTTGTGAGAGCAGCTAGTTTTTAGAGGAGCGAGTACGCTCTTCTTTCTCCTTGGTTTCAACAATGTCCAATGTTTGAGCTGATTTCTCAGATTTGCTTGCGCGGAGAAGAATGGTGAGTTATATTTATATTTTGCTTAAGCTGCTCTCGGGTTGATTCAAGTGAAGACGTAATCCATCGACACCGGGTGAAAGGGGGAAAATGACCTTGCTCGTCACAAGTTATATCTATCTCTATACTGCTCCCTCATGAGCTTAAAAACAGAGGCACAAAAAGGAGTATTTTGAATTTTTAAAGATAGCACATGACAAATTTACTTGGAATGGTAGGAAATACCATGCATAGTTAGATATGATGGACTCAGCTGGCAAGATAGTTTGGCTTTGGGATTTGGATGCACGAGTGAACCATACACTCATTACGAATTTTTTGGCTTAGCAAAGAAGGTATTTTAAGCAAACATCTAAAATTAACCGGTAACAGAGTAGCATAAGACATTTATCAATCATTACCATAAAAGCTCCACACCGTCTCCAATGTTGACCAAACAATTCTTTTGATGGAAATATTAGCTTAAAGAATTAACAACTACGAAACACCACATAGTTTCAAGTTTTTAACAATATTTCTTTACTAATCAATTCCACTCAAATAACCAACAAGTTTAAGCATTCATCCTAATATCTCAAAACAAATGAGAAGTATCAAGTATCCACACAATGATCTGCAATACTATGCAGGCTTTTCATTTCATTCCAATATCACATGAATAGCATTTTGTCGCTCTAACAAATTAAACAAGCAACCATAGCAACTCTCTAACAAATATAAGTGAAGAACAAGAGAGTTTAGCATCAACAACTAGCATCTCTAAACAAGATAAAACCTAAAAGCGAGAGCTTACTAGCAAACAAACAGTAGCTAAGAATACTCAATAAGATATAAGCGAAGCAAAGGAGTACTCAAATGAAAAAGCGGAGCGTGTCTCTCCCCCACACAAACAAAGCAAGGATCCAACAAGCATATGACCAACAAATGAACAAAACAAAACTGAAAGTAAAAAGATGCTCCAAACATAGCACATAATATGTAAAGTGATAAAAACTTAATTCAACGAAGACGACCTCAAGATAGTCGATGAAGAAGAGGGGATGCCTTGGGCATCCCCAAGGTTATATGCTTGATGGTTCTTGATATTCAGAGGGGGTGCCATGGGGGCATCCCCAAGCTTGAGATATGATCCATGTTCAATTTCTTCATTGTCCTCTCCTTTGAAACTTAAAAACTCCTTTCACACAAAACTTCTCATAAACTGATTAGAGGGTTAGTGCTCATAAATTAAAATGCACATGTGTTCAACTCAAGACAAATTGCAAACAACTTTATTGGGCATTAGCTACTGTTTACTAAGCCTCAGTGTGGCACTCCTTTTCTAGAGTATCACATTTGATGATAGTAAAAGAGACGAATACAAATAAAAGCAGAATCTGTCAAAAACTGAACAGTCTTTAAAGATCGAATTGTTCGAGGCACTTCTGTAGCTCAAATCAGAAAAGTCAAAACTAACGAAAGATAGCTAAAAGTATCAGGCTTGCTGTCTAAAAATTTCAGAAAAAAGATAAAATTCAGAGGATTTTTAGATTTTCGAACAGTGAAGGACAAAATTCTGTTTCTAGACAGCAAAACAACACCTCGCACTTTCAATGCATTAGAGGCTAAACTTGGCACAAAAAACCAAAAGAAAAAGATACAATGAAATTGCTATAGAGGCAACAACTTCATGACTCAAGAAAAACAAAAAAACAAACTGAAAGAAAAGGAAACATGGGTTGCCTCCCAACAAGCGCTTTTCTTTTAAGCCTTTTAGCTAGGCATGATAATTTTAATGATGCTCTCATAATAATAAGAGTTGGAACGCAAAAGAGAGCATCATGAAGCAAATAGCAAAGACATTTAAGTCTAACTCTCTTCCTATGCATAGGCATCTTGTAAGAAAATAAATCATTGGAGCATAAAGCATTAAGCATAGGAAGGCAAAGCAGGTGCAACATTAACACTATCAACATAAAGAGGGGAAACTTCATAAGATGAAAATTTATATAACCACACTTCCCTCTCTCAGAATAACTTTCAGTAGAATCATAAGAAAACTCAATAACATAGCCATCACATAAAGCATTTTTCTCATGATTCACATGCATAAAAGTATTATTATTACTCTCCACATAAGTAAAATCTTTATTATTAGTAGCATTGAGAGTAGGACTATCATATAGAACTTGGACATGATAGACTAATTGTGTATTAGAAAGATGATTTTCAGTGGGAGAGAAATAATTATGATGAGTCTCGTAGGGATGATTAAAATCATTCTTTATGGCATAGTTATCATCACAATAATCATCAAAAATTGGAGGCATAATATCATCATAAGCAAGCGGATAGTCATCTTTACAAGCATATATTTTTGTAAACAAATCATCATGACTTTCAATACCAAAAGGATTTTTAAACCCATCATACCCAAGCTTGGGGTTTTCCACATTATGATTAGAAGAAACATGAATATTCCCAACAGTATAACAATTATCAATATCATCATTTTCAAAATTGGTGCCAAAAAGATTTTCAATATCATAAGTAGTATTATTTTCCCAATCATGATCATCACAATAAGTAACAGGCATAACATAATCTTCTTCAATAGTGCCTACAGACTTAACATCACGATAATAATGAATACAATTAAGTGGATCATCTTCAATAATTTTTTATTCATGCTCATTAGGAACAACCATGATGGGAGAAATATGCTTAGGGGATGATACCGTTTCCTCTTTATTTTTACTCCTCCCTCTCTTCTTCTTCTTCTTCACCACCTTAGGAGGGAGTGGTTGGAAAGGGAGCTTCTCCACATAATATGATTCATTATTAGAAAAGACAGGAGACACTTAGGAGAATCTCTCCCTTTCATTATTGGCAACATAAGAAACATATGACCTTTTATACTTTGGTGAAGTGATATTCTTTCTAATTTTTGCAATGTAAGCATTGTCACGGCAATTCTTTTTTTTTTTTTTGAAACTTCTTCCATATATTGATATATCCTTAAGCACATTTTACATATGACAGCTCTACAGGGAAAACACACTCGGCTGAAATAGCCAAACAAACTGGACATCGTCCGGTTTGATCCGACAAACACCTAGTAGAAAGTCTACTCTTTTGCACACGAAGAGCAAGCTGAGCCTGGTGGTGCGCTTTAAAATTGTAGGCTCTATCTAAACTTGCAGATGTCCTAATAGCAGAGATGATATGTCTGATTGTCCAAGGACCTGTTGAAGAAACATCCTGATGCATGACTGCCTGCACTAGAACTGAAGAATCTATTTTGAAGAGAGGATCTTTAAGATGTAGGCAGTCAGCCACTTTGACTGCCAGAAGCAGTCCAAAAGCTTCAGCCTCGATTGGCAACGAGACCGGAGGTGACCGAGCTGAGATGTAGACGCTTGCCGCATGATTACCCTGCAATTTAACAAACACACCAAGACCAGCTTGTTCGTGTAAAGGAGAGGAAGCTGGGGGCCAAGCTGCATCAGAAAAGAGAATGTGTCCTGCTTCATCTAGTGCCTCACATCCCTGTTGATCTTGCTTTTGTTGTTGATCTTGGGCTTCTTCCACCTGCATTTGTGGACAAAGTTGTTGCGTATATAGTGCAGTATCCTGCAACAAAGCAGAGGCCATAGAAAAAATTCTTTTTGGATGCATTTTTATCTTGTTGAAGATAAAATCACTTCTGCTTTTCCAAAGGCACCAAAGGAAGGTATACAGAGTTTTGACCGATATGCATGGATGATTAGAAGATAAAAGGAAGTCTATCATATTAGGCATCGTTGGATGATCATTAAAGAGGAGTTCAGTTTTGATAAACCATGGGCTAGAGTACCAGGCTGCCTTTGCAAAAGGGCAGAGAAAAAATAAATGCATTTCATCTTCATCTCCTCCACACCTAGAGCAACTGATATTTATACGAGTAGAAAACCGCCTTGCTCTTTTACCAGTAGCTAAAGCTTTTCTTAAGAGCCTCCATGCAAAAGTTTGTACTCAAGGTACCATACCTTTTTCTGACGAGACCTGATTTAATAAAGAGATGACCTGTTGAGATACTTGTCTGGGTTGCTGATTTTGTGGCAGCTGCAAGTTAGAAACAGTGCTTGTAGGCACTTTTTGTTGAGAAGGTACCTGCAGGAGTTAGTTTCCATACCAAAGAGTCTTGACCACTGGCATCAATAATTGGAGTTTCCAAGATTTGTGAGGCCACATTAGGTGAAAACAGAGAATTTACAAGATTTTGATTCCAAGACTTGTGATTATGGGTCCAAAGATCTTTAATGGTGGCTGGGTACACATAAGGAGGCCGCTGAATAATCAAATTATCATAGATATGTTGCCAACGATTAAACCAAGGAGTACTCCAAATGGAAGAGGAACCGTCCACAATTTGTGTAAAACAAGCAGATTCCAATAGAGGTTTTACCTTTAAAATGGCAGCCCAAAAGGCAGATTTTGGACAACAAGTTTTGGCTCTCCAAATAGATGTATCAGCGTGGTATTTTGACTTCAAAATAAGAGCCAGATTACTGGTTGGATTCTGAGCAATTCTCCAAGCCGCAGAGAGAATCAAGCTTTGATTCAAGGCCTGCAGATTTCTAATACCTAGACCACCACTTTTCTTGTCAGTGCAAATATCTTCCCAAGCCCTTAAGCAAAGATATCTTGAAGTGTTATCCTCTTCTATTCCTGTCCACCAAAATCTCCTAATGATAGCAGTGATACTAGCAAGAAATTTTTTGGAGAACAAAATATTTGACATGTAGTAAACAGGGATAGAAGAGAAAACAGATTTAATAAGAGTGAGCCAAGCAGGGTGAGACATTATGTTTGCCTTATATGTTGTAAGCTTGGATTTAAACTTGTCATACACAAAAGAGTAGGCAACAGATCTATCTTTAGCTAGCAAGATCAGAGGATGTCCTAAATGGATAAAAGAGGAGTCAATGTCAAGGACAGGAAACAAACCTTTTATTTCTTGTCTGAGGTGCAAATCAACATTAGTACTAAACATAATTCCTGACTTTGCCCAATTTGGAACTTGGCCTGAAAGAGAACAAAAATGATTTAAGATCTGAAGGATGGATTCAGCTTCCTGCTTTGTTGTTGCACCACACACCAATAGGTCATCTGCAAACAACAAGGAGTGTATAGGAGGGCATTGGGGACCCAAAGAGATACCTGCAAGTCTGTTATTATGTAGAGCATCTTGAAGAGCCAAGGATAGTTCATTAATAGCTAGGATAAAAAGAGATGGAGAGAGAGGACACCCCTGTCTTATACCTCTAGAACTCTTAAATTTACCAAAAGGCTGCCCATTGATAATAACTGAGAAAATAGGAGTAGCTATGCAAGCATGGATCAATTTAATGAAATGGGCATTTAAACCTTTACGAGCTAAAGCAGAAGCAATAAAATACCACTCAAGTCTATCAAATGCTTTAGCTAGATCAATTTTTAGCATGAAGCACTTCTCTTTAAAAGATTTTAAACTAAAAGAGTGAGCAATCTCCTGGGTAGCAATGATATTATCGCTAATCCTTCTACCCTCTATGAAAGCCTGTTGAGAAGGATGGATGTAATCAGCTAAAAGAGGCTTCAATCTGTTAGCCAAGGACTTTGAGATAATATTATAAATGACATTACATAAACTAATTGGCCTGAAGTCAGAGGGCATGTGGCAAACAAGCTTTTTTGGAATAAGAGTTATATGAGTTTCATTAAGCTTTGGTGGCATAGTACCTGTTTCATAGAAGGTCCTTACCAGTTGTGTTATATCTTCAGCTATCCAACTCCATGCGTTCCTATAGAAACCCACATTAAATCCATCTGGACCTGGAGAGGCGTCTTTCTTCATTTCTTTTATGATGTTCCAAATCTCCTCTTTGTCAGGTATAGAATTCGTGAAATCCTGCAAATCATGGTTAATAACAGAAAATACAGCAGGCCTACTATGTGAAGGGCAACTAGATTGAAAGATAGTACGAAAGTAAGTGATAAATTCATTGGCTATATCTTGAGGGTCAAATAGATCTTGCCCTTTACTATCCGTAATGGAAACAATCCTATTTCTTCTCCTCCTTTTGGTGATTGCCTGATGGAAAAAAGTTGTGTTCCTGTCACCTTGTGTGATCCAATGTTTTTTTGCTCTTTGTTTATAGAATTCATTTAACTTTGTCATGTTTCCTTCATATTGGGCTACTAGGTTTGCTTCAAGAGCATGGTCCTGTTGGTCTGGCGGCTGCATCTGAATATCATTGATTTGACTCTGCAGCTGATCAATTTGCTGCTGAAGTGGCCTTTTCTATTTACACCAAACTTTGAGAGTACCTGTAAGATGTTTAGTTTGCACATGGAAAGGTTTTGTAGCTGTAGAAGCCCAATCATTCTTTGCAACAGATTGATAATTTCCCTCAAGAGGCCACCAATTTTCAAATTTGAAGGTGAGACGAGGCCTTTTAAATTTAGATTCAGTTGATAGTAAGATAGGAGCATGATCGCTAAAACCATGAATAATGGGCATGTTGAAAACATTTGTCATGGGGAACAAAGTACACCATTCACTATTAGCAAGACAACGATCGAGACATTCAAAAATAGGACTAGAGGAAAATCTCATGTTAGTCCAAGTGTAAGCGGGTCCTGAAAAACCAAGATCGAACAAGCCACACCGCTTTACACAATTATTGAAAGCTCGCATACGACTGTAATTAACATTAGCTCCATAAGATTCTTTTTCATGCATAATATTATTTAGGTCACCTAAACATACCATAGGCTTGCCCAAATTATCGCAAACAAAATCAGCAATATGATCCCAAATCATATCAGTACTATTATGATGGGGATCACCATAAACACATGCGAGCAGGAACTCTATATTACTGGGAATATGCACAGCATGAGCTAGAATATAATATTTACAGGAAAGCTTGATGTCAAGATGAATTTCATCAGACCACATCAGCCAAAGCCCCCAGAGAGGCCGACCGAGGGCACAACAAAACTAGCATGAGCATTGAAATGAGCATTTAGATCAGCTGCTGTACATTTAGAAGAACGAGTTTCTGAAACAAAGGTTACCTGCGCCGCTGTCGAGTTCATCATTTTTGCAAGATATTCCATCTTGTTGGAGTAGAGAAGATTTTTACCTTTACCTCGGCAGTTCCAGCCTACAAATTTCATGGCCGCGGAGGGTGGGGCGACAGTGCGAGCATCCGCACAAGCTGGAATCAGACCCGACCCAGCTTGACCCCCACCAGCACCATCAGTTACACCAAGTCTTCTCCACATGAGGACCATGGTAGAAAAAAACAGCAGGGTCAGACAAGCTATGATTTCTGTAGGCAGTGGTTCAGGTCCTAGGGAAACATTGAAAGAGGATCTAAATCTGATGATTTGAAGCCTAATCAGCAGAGAGACAAGAAGATGGAGGACCTGGGAAAAGGGGGATTCTATTTGGTTAGGGTTGGGGGTGGGGTGGGGAGGGGAACGATTTGAGATATCCAACACAGAGCTGAGAAACGGATCGGGGATGGACTGATTAGAGAGAAATACTAGCAGATTAAATCGGATTTGGGGACTGAGCTAAGGAGAGATCAGATCGAAGGAGAAACAGGGGTGATTGAGCTCTAGATGATGACCTGGAGAGAGGAGAAAGCAAGGGGACGACCGGAAGGTGTGTGGAGGGAAGGGGAGGAAGGAAGAGCTATGGGGAAGAAGGAGAAAGAGGAAGAAGGAAGCATAGAAGCTTCTAGAAACGGCATGTCGCCATTCGCCACAGGGGCAAGTCGGGCAGCCGAATAAATAGTGATTTGATCTCCTTGTCACGGCAATTCACAACACAATAATGATAAGCTCCCTTGAGAATGCTATTTTTTCCCAAAAGTACTACTATCTAACCAAGAAGTTTTTTCTGATAACTCTTCACACCCCCAAAATAATTTAAGTTCATCATAAAGACTAGAGGTGATCATGTTATCACAAAACTGGCTAATAATTCTATCATTAAAGTACGTGCATTGGAAATTAAAATGACCTTCTTCATTGCAAAGTTCACACATAAAAGGATAGAGGTCATTTAATTCTCTAGCAAATTTATATAAATCCTTAAGCCATTGCTAGTTCTTTCATGCTTATGTTGCTTACAATATTTATCTTCTTCAACCCGAGTGCTTTCACAAGGTCTATGCACTCCACAAAAATTAACATGCTTATATGGAACATTATTTGTAGAGATTGGATCATGTCTATTGCAATCATCATTAACAATTTCATTTTGTTTGCAAATGTCTTTGAAAGGTTCATGATGCTTAGACCATTTCTCTTTAGGAATATTAATATGAGAAGCAAAAGATTTATAGATATCAACAACTATATGAGAGTCAAGTCCAAACTTAGCACTAAGCTTATTAAAACTATCAGTTTCAACAAAAGACTTAATGCAATCATACTCATAATTTATACCTGACTCTTTACCTTTGTCGATCTCATAATCTTCAATGTTTTGTTGAATCTTTTCAACAAGATCCCATTTAGCATCAATCTTCTTACTTGTAAAAGAACCCATAGAAGAAGCATCAAGTATTTCCTTATCATGACAAGATAGCCTTGCATAAAAATTGTTAACAATAATATCCTTGGAAAGATCATGGTTAGGACATTTAAGCATTAATGATTTCAATCTCCATCAAGCTTGAGCAATGCTCTCTCCGTCATGTGGCCAAAAATTGTAGATATAATTTCTATCTTGATGAATTTCATGAAGAGGATAAAATTTAGAATAAAAGAGAGACATAAGCTCCTTCCAATCCAACAAGTGAGAATTGTCTATAAGCCTATACCACTCCAATGCTTTCTCCTTAAGTGATAAGGAAAATAATTTCCTCATGATTACCTCTCTTGATACACCTGCAATCTCAAACAACTCACATAACTCTTTAATATAAAGCAGATGATAACTAGGATGTATAGCTCCATCTCCTGTATAGCAATTACTCATAACACGATTAATTATCCCCATCGGTATCTTGAAAGGAATAAATTCAGTATGTGGAGTAACCTTATCCACCATGCGAGTGGTGGAGAGGTCACTCTCAAAAAGCAAATTCAAAGAACAACGTTCCATAAGCCAAACTAGTGAAATAAAAAGAAGAAACAAAAGATATAACTGCAGAATCTAAAGAAGATACCTTCAAGCGCTCACCTCCCCGGCAATGGCGCCAGAAATTAGCTTGATGTCTACTACACACTTCTATTCTTGTAGACTTGTTGGGCCTCCAAACGCAGAGGTTTGTAGGACAGCGGCAAATTTCCCTTAAGTGAGTAACCCAAGGTTTATCGAATCCACGGGAGGTAGAGGTCAAAGATATCCCTCTCAAGCAACCCTGCAATTAAGATACAAGAAGTCTCTTGTGTCCCCAACACACCTAATACAATTGTCAGTTGTATAGGTGCACTAGTTCGGCGAAGAGATGGTAAAATGCAAGTGATATGGATGGTAAAAGGTGATTTTGTAATTCTGTAGCAAGCAAACAAGTGACAAAAGTGACTAAAAACGGTGTATCAATGCTTGGAAACAAGGCCTAGGCTTCATACTTTCACTAGTGACTACTCTCAACATCATTAACATAATTAAACACATGATAGTTCCCACAAAAATACATGCGTGGTAGACGTTACTCGGAGATCATTCTTTTGTGGATCAAATAGAATGAGAATTGCGTAGGGTGATGGTGGATATTGATAAGTTGGGTGGTGCCCCAAGCAAAGGCAGAATTGTAGCTAGTAGCAGTTTTCACTCAATTAAAGAACCGAGGTTTATCAAACCAGTAGGACATTGAAATCAACAACGAGGTGAATGTTGAAGATCTCTGGCGCTTAACCTTCAACAGACGTGGACCTGCACACACTCAACCAAAATACTTTGCCCCCAACGGCGGAGAGGTTGTCAATCTCTCCGGTCTAACAGAACACAAAGCGGTTAATTGTATGATGAAATGGATAAAATATGAAAAGTGACCAGAGGAGTAATGATGATTAAAATCAAGTAAATGAGGTTGAAAACAATGTAAAAAATGGACCGGGGGCCATTGGTTCACTAGTGGATTCTCTCAAGTAAATAAAATATGCATGTGATGGGTGAACGAATTACAACTAGGCAATTGACAAGATCATGTCATAAACCCAATTTAGCTATGACAAAAAGGACATGATAACATTTATGGAGGCATCACGACAAGGAACGAAGACCGTTGAGTCCAACTGCGTCTTTATCTAAATAGTCCACCGTGGGATCGCTATCCAGCCAGTCACCCAACGGTATTAAGTTGCAAGCAACAGACAATTGCATTAAGTAAAGTGCATGAAGTAAGCAATACTAATATCAAAATAGACATTAACACTGCTGTTTTACCCTTAGTAGCAACAGCACACCCTCGCCCTTAGACGTTTCTGTCACTCGTGCCCAGGAACAAAAGGGGGCATGAACCCACTATCTAGCATAAATACCCTCTCTTGGAGATACACACAATCACTTGGCCAAAGTAACTACGCACATCGGAGAGCATGCAAGAACATAAATTACTCATATAAGAATCATGCACAATCTGAACATAACTTCATAATCCATCGGATCCCAGCAAACACATCACATAGCATTACAATAATCGATTTTCATCATGTTAGGCAGCTCACAAGATCATAAGACATGAAGCACAAGAGAGAGAGACTACCATCTAGCTACTGCCATGGACCCGTAGTCCAAGGTGAGACTACTCACAAATCATCCCGGAGGAAGGCATGTCGAGGAAGAGCCCTCCGGTGATGTAGCCCAACCCACGTCCATCACAAGGACAAACCATCCGACACATGCCAAGTCACCATGGGCGTCAAAGGTGAACTCTTTCCTCTTCGAGATCTCATTTCATACCCTTTGGAATGGTATGCTACTTGAGCATCCGCCCCTTTGCATTGCTAGGTTTGACACGATGGATACGAAGCCGATGGGAGGTGCCGAGGAAGTCCAAGAGTTGATTTCATCCAAGGCATACGCGTGGATGAGGAGAAGGAAGCGTCATGGACAAGGAGAGGAAGAAGGAGGCGAAATCAGGCAGGCCGGCCTCCAGCCCGGCCTAGGCCGGCCCCCAGGCCGGCACCCCACCAGAGCCGGCCGGCCTCCCAGCCGGCCTAGGCCGGCCTGGCCGGCACCCAACCAGAGCCGGCCCGGCACCCAACCAGAGCCGGCCGGCCTCCCAGCCGGCCCAGGCCGGCCCCAAGGGCCGGCACCCCTCCAGACGACGCCGGCCTCCAGGCCGGCCCAGGCCGGCCACCAGGCCGGGCCCCCTACAGACGCCACCGGCCTCCAGGCCGGCCCAGGCCGGACCCCCACCTTTCAGCTCCTTTTGTACTAAGACTATAAATAGCTTTCCCCCTTTTCCATTTGAGGTAGAGAAGAATGAACTAGAGTTGAGCGTTGCTCCTTCCCGTGATGGGTTCCTCCGAGGAGGATGATGAATCTCTTGTTGTAGCTACTATTTCACTTTAGGTGTCTCTAGTAGTGCAAACCAATCTTTCACTGCGGTGATTCTATTGGATCGGTGGACCGTCCGGTAAGAGAAATCGGTTTCATTAAGCGTGTTGTTGACTTGGGTTTTGGATCCGGAGGCTACTCCGTTGGGGGTTTGTTGCCGGGTGATTCTCCCTTGTAGGCTTCGCGAGTTATCCCCACGAATTTGCCCTTTTCCCCTCGTGTTCTTCGTTTCCACCTCCGTGTTCTTCGTGTTCATCCTCTTTTCCCCTCAAATCCGTGAAGATCGGCCAACCCCCTACATCATATGGTATCAGAGCAAGGGTTGCCACGGATTTGCCTTTGTTTCCACCCCCATATGCACAAAAATTTTCATTGATTTTGCTAATTTCGAAAATTTCCACCAAAAATAGCCTCAAATGGCTTTTGGTTCGATCTGAGATTCTTGTGAGTTTTGGTAGGTTTTGATCCGTGGATCCATTGCTATACTTGTTGATCTACCTTCCTTTGCGTTCCTATGGCCAAATTCGTTGATTTCCCCTCCGATTGGTGTTTTTCGGGCCGTTTTCCGCCCAAAATCGCCCATTTTCGCGTCCCGGAAAGGTAGTGTCGGCCGGCCTCCAGCCCGGCCTAGGCTGGCCTCTAGGCCGGACCCCCGGCAGAAGCCGCCGGCCTCCAGCCCGGCCTAGGCCGGCCCCCAGGCCGGTTCCCCTGCTGAAATTTTGTTTTGGCCATAACTTTTCACTCCGGACTCCGTTTTTGGTGATTTTCGTCTCTAATCGAAGCTACGGACAAGCTCTACATCACCACGGCGGTTGATCCATCATCTATTGCCACCAAATTTCGTGAGCAAGGAAGGGACATTCCACTCCAACGGGTGAAGATCGTCGACGAAAGGTATAACATCCCCGAACCTTCTCCCACCTTGCATCACTTGTTAGCCAAGCCATTTGTGCCTATCTTACCTATTGAGACTAGCTCATCTATGATTGCTTGGCTTTGCACACTTGATACCTCGTAGTGTTCCGAGCAAACCTTGTATGCGCTAGTTGATATGGTTGTTGTTGGCAAGCAAAGTGAGAGGCAAAAGAGAAAAAGAGAATAAGAGGCCAAAAGAGAAATAGAAAAGAATCAAAAGAGAAAAAGAAAAAGAAAGAGCCTCAATGTCATATCTCTTGTAGGTCGCGCAAGCTCGATGAAAAATTTGTAGGTGTGGTATCTTTGTGCAAATCTTGTAGCCCACCAATATTTTGCAATCGAGTTGGTTTCTCTTGCACTTGTGTAACTTGAGCTTTAGTCTTCGCTAGGTCCATCACTAGCTCATTTTTGGTTGCACAAGTCCCCACTTATCAAAGCGTGTGTTTCTATGTGCTTCACTCCTATCCTTTGAGATCGACTTGTATTTGCTTTGTGATCATCGTGGTTCTCTACTTGCCCTTACAATATCTTGGTTTCCGGTTGTTCCATTTGCTTTCCACAATTCATACCTATCCACTCATAAGCCGTGTGTGTTTTGGAGTTGCGTTTGGATCTTTGAAATTCAAGTCACCCGCATTCTTGTGTATCGGTTTCTCTTGGCATTGTCCACTAGTTCCAATACTATCTACCTAGGTGAGGTTGGTTTCTTAGTTCCTTTCACCTCCACATATATATACACTTGTCTTGTGATTGACCATGTCTAGTGAGAGCGGAGCATCCTATGGAGGCCATGATGAGCGACAACGACTTCGGCGCGCCAAGCATGGATGACATCATGAGCGACAACGACTACGGCGCCCCAAGCATGGATGATATGGTGGACCTCGACATCGACGACACCTCCATGAGCATGGACTACATGGCGGAGAACCACCACTACTACGACTACGATGCCGCAACCGTCCACGACATGGAGAGCTACACCGACTTCGAGCCCACAAGCGTCAACGCCATGGTGGACCGCTACAACGACTACAACTCCAATGATGTGGCGGGACCCTACATGGACTACGACTCCTCAAGGCACGTCAAGGATCTGCCACGCGCTACACATCATGTGGACGACGACACCGACGATGAGTACCCACCTCGGCGATCCTCAAGACCAAGAACTCAAGAGCGCCACCGCCGTCAAGAACCTACAAGCTCAAGGAGACGGAGCTCAAGGCATCTTCGCCTAGAGGACAAGGAGACACGCCCTCCTCCTCGACGTCAAGCTACTTCGCCCTCAAGACGGCGGCCAACGCAAAGTGCCTATGCACATGAGTCTTCGTCAAGGAACACCAAGGATCTTCATCGGCGTACGTCTACTCATGATCATCATCGACGTCACTATGAGGACTCAACCTACTCAAGGCCACGCCATCACGCATCTACATCAACTTCCAAGATGGCGGCAAGTACACATCATATGGAGTCTCCTCCGCGTGCCACAACCAAAAGGGCGTCCAAGCATAGATCAAGCTACACGAAGAAATGGGACGAACTCAAGGCTGACCTCGCCAAGTTGAAGAACGAGCGCGACACCGACAATGCAAACTTCGCGATCGAGCAAGCCAAGCTCAAGGCCAACGCCGATTGCGACAAGCTCATGGCCGACCTCAAGACCATCCGCGAGGAATTCGTTGCCGGGTTATCCAAGTTGTTCACGCCCTCACATGACTCTTCACCGAGCTTATCGTCGACGCCACTAGAAGTTGGTGACCAAGAAGATGGCGAGAAGACGGTCGAGCATGGGATTTTCCCTTCGACCAAGGAGGCGAGCATGGAGGATGCTTCCACTATGGATGTCGAGTCAAGTGGAGATGCCGAGCATGGGATGTTCCCTTCGGCAAAGGAGTCGAGTGATGATGCCCACCCTACAGCATTCACCTTTGGAGGCGAAAAGGTTGAGGAGGTTGAGCATGGGAGTTTCCCTTCAACCAAGGTGGCGATTGGAGTTGAGCATACCGAGCCTATCCCTATGTGCTTGAATGATGAGATGGTACCAATCCCATGTGAGAATGAGAGCCACCTAGCCCACTTGAGTGAGAGTGCAAGTGAGTTGAGTGCCTACACCATATGCGAGATTGAGTGCTTACATTTTGAGGGAATGAGGGATACACCACTTGAGTTGGGAGAGGTAGTTGATAGGTCAAGTGAGGACATTTTGATTTCTAACAACTTACCCTCTACCTCTAGTGTGTTCTCTCATGTTCTACTAGGTTCCATGGATGATGAGACGCCAAGCTTCGCCATGATGGTGCCTCTTATGGAGAAGATGTACATGGAGGATGAAGACGATGCCACCCCATGCTTACATGAAGATGTACAAGTCGGCTACATGGACGCCGCTACCTCTACCACAACACCTACTTCTCATGAGCGGGACTACAAAGGTACGCATATGGGTGTTGATGATGCCATGATCCCACTAGTGGACATGATGACTTGTGATTGCTTGCATGCTATGGATGATCCTTTTGATGCCACATATGCTTCTTTCATATTCCCATGTGATACCTTGTCCAAAACCAATGTTGATCATGTGGAATTACCTAATTGTGATGATCTTTCCATACCCATGCCTTGCTATGAATCTTTCCAATTTTCTCCCATTGTTGCATCCAAGAAGTTGAACAATTTCTCTTTCCAATGCTTGGATTGCAATAATGTTGATATGATGTCTTATGAGAATGCCCCCATAGCTTTCTCAAAATTTGGAGATTCTTCCTTTTGCCATGTTGAGAATTTACCCTTCCTTTGGCATATTGACCACTCACATATGTCATACATTCCTTTTGATATTGGTGTGTTTGGTGATGTGCAAATGGATAGATGTGTCATAATGGATGATGCATTCATGTACCATGCACACAATTTCTATTTATGGAATTTCGTGTGTAATGGCTCACGCTTCATAATGTCAACTTCAACTGAACATGAGTTGACAAAAAGAGCTCTTGAGAGCATTTACCATGAGAGTTGTGGCTCCGACCAACCTCTATTTCCTTTTCCATGTTTTGCATCGAACAAATTGAACAATTGCTCTTTCCTTTGGTTCGCGTGCAAACATGTGAGTGCTTTGGTTTTCCTTTGTGACATTCATGCTCCCTTGATCTTCCTTGCAGATGATTTATGTGTTGCCGCAAACTTGATGAGCAATTTCTCTTTCCTTATGTTTGTTGGTCACCATAATGATATTTTGAGCATGTCTTGTCATGAGGCCTTGGGATGTTATCTTCTTGGTGTTGCAACAAAATTGATGAACACTTGCTCTTCTCTTTGCTTTGTTTGCACCCATGATGGCGATGATAAGAGCCTCTCTCACCTTGTGTGGTTCACAAACCTCTCTTTCCGACGCTTTCAATGCAATGAACATCATATGGTTCAAAATGAGATCACTAACTTAGCCTTCTCAAATTTTCTTGGAGATTTTGTGTTCCCAAATTTTGAGGATGTTTGGACGAGTTGTTTGCACATTGACCTTGCATTTGTATTCCATTCCATATATTTGTGTTGTACTAATGGTGTTATGAACAAATTTGGACATGTCATCAATGATGTGCTCCTCTATCATGCACACACATATTTTGCTTGGTCTTTGGTGCGTATAGGTATCAATAGCGGCATGGTGACTTCCACTTCAACGTCGAGACATCTATCTCCTTCACTTAATGAGGACGTGCTAGCATCGTGGACGACGCTTTTCGAAGGAGGGGGAGATGATGTAGCCCAACCCACGTCCATCACAAGGACAAACCATCCGACACATGCCAAGTCACCATGGGCGTCAAAGGTGAACTCTTTCCTCTTCGAGATCTCATTTCCTACCCTTTGTGATGTAGGGGGTTGGCCCAATCTTCACGGATTTGAGGGGGAAACGGGGATGAACACGGAGAACACGAGGGGAAACGAGGGTAATTCGTGGGCAAAACACAAGGATAACTAGCAAATCCTGCTAAGAACTCCACCCAACAACAAACCCTCAAAAAGGTAGCCTTTGGATCGAAGAATCAAAGCCAAACTTACTCTTGTTGAAACCGATTGCTCTTACCGGCCGGTCCACCAATCCAATAGAATCACCGCAGTGAAAGATTGGTTTGCACTACTAGAGACGCCGCAGTGAAAGAGTAGCAACAACAAGATCTACCTCAACGAGGCGCCCTAGCTACGAGGGAGGAGGAGCATAGCTCTCACAAGTCTCAGATTCAGTCTGGCCTCCAAAGGGGGAAAGTGGAAAGCTATTTATAGTCTATTACAAAACGGGACAGGAAAGGTGGGGAACCGGCCTGGGGGCCGGCCTAGGCCGGCCTGGAGGCCGGCGGTCTCTGGTGGGTGACCGGCCTGGGGGCCGGCCGGCCGGCTCAGGTGGGTGACCGGCCTGGGGGCCGGCCTAGGCCGGCCTGGAGGCCGGCGCGGGGGCCGGCAGCATCGGGGTGTGGCCCGGCCTGGGGGCCGGCCTGGGCCGGTATGGAGGCCGGCGGCTTCGGGTGGGTGCCCGGCCTGGAGGCCGGCCTGGGCCGGTTGGGAGGCCGGTCGCCTCGGGTTGGGGCCCGGCCTAGGCCGGCTGGGAGGCCGGCCACCCTGTCTTCGCATCTTCCCTCCTCTTCTTGTCCATCTTCTTGGATCTCCTCTTGTCCATCTTCTCCATCATCTTGGACCTTCTCTTGGTCATCTCCTTGACTCCATTGTGGGTCATCATCCGGGTGGATCCTGAGTATGCATAAGGTACCGGCATGAAGTAGCAAACTATTCAAAGGAAGGTCGAGATCACACATCGAGAGGAGCGAGGTCACCTTTTCATGAAGAGCCTTGACTCTTGATCTTGTCATTGGGCCATTGGGCATTGTGTTCATGGTGTTGTCCACATGTGGGGCTACATCACTTTGGAATGGTATGCTACTTGAGCATCCGCCCCTTTGCATTGCTAGGTTTGACACGATGGATACGAAGCCGATGGGAGGTGCCGAGGAAGCCCAAGAGTTGATTTCATCCAAGGCATACGCATGGATGAGGAGGAGGAAGCGTCAAGGCAAAAGCACAAGGCAGGAGCCAGCCGGCCCCCAGGCCGGGCCCCCTACAGACGACGCCGGCCTCCAGGCCGGCCTAGGCCGGCTCCCAGGCCGGGCCCCCTACAGACGACGCCGGCCTCCAGGCCGGCCTAGGCCGGCTCCCAGGCCGGGCCCCCTCCAGACGCTGCCGGCCTCCAGGCCGGTCCCCCACCAGACGACGCCGGCCTCCAGGCCGGCCCAGGCCGGACCCCCACCGTTTTGTACTAGACTATAAATAGCTTTCCCCCTTTACCATTTGAGGCAGAGAAGAATGAACTAGAGTTGAGCGTTGCTCCTTCCCGTGATGGGTTCCTCCGAGGAGGATGATGAATCTCTTGTTGTAGCTACTCTTTCACTGAGGTGTCTCTAGTAGTGCAAACCAATCTTTCCCTTATGGATTCTATTGGATCGGTGGACCGGCCGGTAAGAGAAATCGGTTTCATTAAGCGTGTTGTTGACTTGGGTTTTGGGATCCGGAGGCTGCTCCGTTGGGGGTTTGTTGCCGGGTGATTCTCCCTCGTAGGCTTCGCGAGTTATCCCCCACGAATTTGCCCTTTTCCCCTCGTGTTCTTCGTTTCCACCTCCGTGTTCTTCGTGTTCATCCTCTTTTCCCCTCAAATCCGTGAAGATCGGGCCAACCCCCTACATCACATCATCACTCGACTCCTTTGCCGAAGGGAACATCCCATGCTCGGCTTCTCCACTTGACTCGACGTCCATAGTGGTTGCATCCTCCATGCTCGCCTCCTTGGTCGAAGGGAAAATCCCATGCTCAACCATCTTTTCGCCAACTTGATCCATCGTGTCTTGGCTCTTGGGGCAATCCCACATGATGTGATCTTGGTGTAGAGGTGGAAGTAGGCTCAATCCGGCATCATCATCATATATGGGGCCTTGTATTCCTCCAGCTTCAAGTGTAGTGGACCCTAAGCTTGTAGGAGTGTCGCCGAAGATCTTGGTCGTGTGTCATGGAGCTCCTTGCGGAAGGTGTCGAGTTTTGTCATGAGCTTGGCGAGGATGTCCTTGTCCTTCTTGGAGCTTGATCTTCTCTTGGGCGCCTTTTGTGTGGTGGCATGAGGAGGAGACACCGTATGATGAGGGTCATCCTTCGTCGACCTTGACTGGAGCTTGGGCGCCATGGAAATGGGGGCTTGCTTGTTCTTCGAGCTTGATCTTCTCGTGGTCAGCAATTTGGTGGTGGCATGAAGAGAGGACACCATATGATGTGACGGTCTTGATTCCTCCATGTGTCGTCGATGACGTTCTTGTGGGGAGGGGTGTCGTCTAAAGTCCTTTGGGTGCCTTGGCGACCTTGACTTGCGGCTCCGTCTTGGGCTTGGAGAAGTATGGCGAAGCTTGGCGAGTGTGTCGATCTCGGCTTCAAGCTTGTCGTGGTTTGGAGCCGTCTTGGTATCCTTCTTGGGTCGCCGTCTTGATGAAGATTGTCCATGCTTGACGACCTTGGCGATATCCTCCTTGGGGCGCCGCCTTGATGTCGATGGAGCTTGATAGCATGACCTCATGGTGGTCCTCATGTTGCTCTGTCTTGAACTTGATGGTTCGTATGTGGCACCTCTTGCAAGCTTGGTGATAAGGGGTCAAGGGGATGATCCTATGATTGTTGTCCCGATCTTTCACAGCGAGTAAACCGGATAGATAAATCCTTCCAACAACGTCGATGAACATCACCTGAAGGTGGGGAATAAATCCAGCGAGCAACGTGATGAAGATCACCACGCCTCTAGCCTGAGCACGATAACACTTGATGAACACAAGCACCCTCGCAGCAATCTTTATTACAAACTGATAAACGGCATCGCCGTCCCCGGAGGGATGCTTCACCAACGAGCTCAAAGTCTATGGACTGTTTTTAATCTAAACTCAAGCTAACCCTAAAACGATGCCTAGCAGCTCCTTATATGAGGGGTGCTACAGCACCGCGCTACAGTACCGCGCTACAGTACCGCCCCACTAATGGGCCCAACGTTGACTTGGTTGGACAGGCCCAAACCAAGCCCAAACTCATAATTATTAAAAACTCTAATTATTTAAAATAGCAACACACGACGAATACATCTAACTTGGTGGAGTCCTGAAATTGGGCTGCACCTCCCCCGTCGTGCCCATATCACTTGGGGTAGTAGACCTTGGAAGCTTCATGCATGCTCGTGGAGGTGTTGTCGATGTAGTGCTCCAGCAAGACGTCGGAGTTGTAGTCGTAGGAGTGCTCCATCATGTTGGTGATGCTCATGGAGTCGGGGTCGGTGTGGCGCTCCATCATGTCGTGGAAGCTCGTGGAGCCGGGGTCGGTGTAGTGCTCCATCATGTCATGGGGCTCATTGTCGGTGTAGTAGCCGTTCCCCATGTCTTCTATGCTTGTGGCGTCATGGTCGGTGTAGCTCATCGTCTCTTCATCATCATCATGGCCTCCATAGTATGCTCCGCTCTCACTAGACATGATCACTCACAAGACAAGTGTATATATGAAGTGGAAGGAAACTAGAACACAATCTCACCTTGATGATAGTATTGGACGTCGTGGACGACCAAGGGCAACAACGCACAAAGTAAAGTGGCTTGTGTTCAAATGTCCAAACGCAAACTCCAAACACACACGGCTTTGAGTGGATAGGTATGGAATGTGGAAAGCAAATGGAACAACCGGAAACCAAGATATTGTAAAGGCAAGTAGAGAACCACAATGACCACAAAGCAAAACAAGTCGATCTCAAAGGATATGAGTGAAGCTCATACAAACGCACGCTTTGAAAAGTAGGACTCGTGCAACCAAAGGTGAGCTAGTGATGAACCTAGCGAAGACTATAAGCTCAAGTTGCACAAGTGCAAGGGAAACCAACTCGATTGCAATATATTGGTGGGCTACAAGATTTGCACAAAGATACCACAACTACAAATTTTTCATCGAGCTTGCGCGTCTACCATAAGAGATTATGCAATGAGGCTCTTTTACTTTTATTTTCTCTCTTTTGATTCTTTTCTATTCTCTTTTCACTATTTCTCTTTTGCCTCTTTTACTTTGCTTGCCGAGAAGAACTAAATCAACTAGTGCATACAAGTTTGCTCGGAACACTACGAGGTATCAAGTGTGCAAAGCCCAAAAAATCATAGATGAGCTAGACTTAATATGTAATATAAGCACAAATGGCTTGGCTAACAAGTGATGCAAGGTGGGAGAAGAATTGGGGATGTTATACCTTTCGTCGACGATCTTCACCCGTTGGCGTCAAATGTCCCTTCCTTGCTCACGAAATTTGGTGGCAATAGATGATGGATCAACCGCCGTGGTGATGTAGAGCTTGTCCGTAGCTTCGATTAGAGACGAAAATCACCAAAAACGGAGTCCGGAGTGAAAAGTTATGGCCAAAACAAAATTTCTGTAGGGGGGGTCGGCCTGGGGGCCGGCCTGGGCCGGGCTGGAGGCCGGCCTAGGCCGGGCTGGAGGCCAGCCGGCACTACCTTCACGTGACGCGAAAAAGTGCGATTTGGGCGGAAAAAACGGCCCGAAAAATACCAAATCGGAGGGGAAATCAACGGAATTTGGCCATGGGAACGCAAAGGGAGGTAGATCATCAAAACCTACCAAAACACACTAAAATCTCAGATCAAACCAAAAGCAATTTGAGGCTATTTTTTATGGAATTTTCGAAATTGGCAAAATCAAAGAAAAATTTGGGGAATTGGTGGAAACACAAGTCAAATCCATGGCAACCTAAAGCTCTGATACCATATGATGCGGGCAAAGCCCTCTAGGGTGGCCCGATCTTCACGGATTGACGAACGAGTGGGCGAACGAACACAAGAACACGAAGAACACAAGAACACAAACCCGATACAATGGACGCGTTGCCCTCACCGGTCGGTCCAACCAGCCCAATAGAATCACACAAGGGAGAGACCGCGAGGTAGAATCCCTATGTGAAAGATAGGCAAGCGCGCGGTAGAATCGTGGGGAGGAGAGACGGTGAAGTAGAATCCTCCACATGAGAGACTTTGCGCAAGAAGGGAACCTTGAATCACTCCAATAGATATATCTAAGGAGGAGCCTTGAATCCACAAGGGGATCTTCTCCACGAAGGGAGGGATAAGCACAAGCCCAAGTGTCTCTCTAGTCTATGCCTATGCCTGTCTGAAATGGAAAAGGGAAAGTGCTATTTATAGTCTGGGTACAACAAAGGGTGGGTCCGGCCTGGGGGCCGGCCTAAGCCGGCTAGGAGGCCGGGGGCATCGGCAGGGAGGCCGGCCTGGGCCGGCCAGGTGGCCGGCAGGCGCTGGCGGGAGGCTGGCCTGGAAACCGGCCTAGGCCGGGCTGGATGCCGGGCGCCTCGGCAGGGAGGCCGACCTGGAGGCCGGCAGGCTCTGGCGGGTGGCCGGCCTGCGAGTCGGCCTGGGCCGGGCTGGAGTCCGGCCGGTCTGGCTTCCCCTCCTTCTCCATCTTCGTCTTGTCTCCGCTTCTTCTTCCTCCGCTTCCACGTGTACGCCTTGGTTGGCTTCGACTCTTGGGCATCCTTGGCACCTCCCATCGGCTTCGTATCCATCGTGTCAAACCTAACAATGCAAAGGGACGGGTGCTCAAGTAGCATACCACTCTAAAGGGTAGGAAATGAGATCTCGAAGAGGAAGGAGTTCACCTTTAAAGTCCATGGTGACTTGGCACATGTTGGAATGCTTGATATGGTGGTGACGTTGGGTTGGGCTACATCATCATGGGACACTTTGGCCGTGACAAGACGCTTGCCATGTTATCTACACACTACTTTTGGCCACGGATGACGCGTGATGTGGAGCGCTTGGTGCGCCGTTGCCCAACTTGTCTCAAAGCTAAGTCCACTTTAAACTCACATGGTCTTTATATGCCTTTACCAATACCACACACACCTTGGTCCGACATTAGCATGGATTTCATATTAGGTTTACCTTGAACAAAAAATGGCAAAGATTCCACATTTGTTGTTGTCGATCGCTTCTCCAAAATGGCACACTTTATTCCTTGCAACAAGACAAACGATGCTTCACACATTGCAACTTTGTTCTTTAGGGAAATCGTTCGTCTTCATGGATTGCCGAAGACCATTGTTTCGGACCGCGATGTCAAGTTCACAAGCTACTTTTGGAAGGCATTGATGGCAAGCTCGGTGTCAAGCTACTCTTATCCACCGCTTACCACCCACAAACCGATGGCAAACCGAAGTGGTGAATCGAAGCCTCTCAACACTACTCCGCGTCTTGATCAAGCCAAACTTGAAGAATTGGGAAGAATGCATCCCACATGCCGAGTTCGCCTAAAATCGTGCGACACACCATGCAACGAACCGGAGTCCCTTTGAGATTGTCTATGGGTTCAACCCCAACACCGCCCTAGACATCCTCCCGCTTCCTCTTCACGACCGCGTCGATATGGACTTCGACAAGCGTGCCGACTTCATCAAGCAACTTCATGAATCAACTCGCGACACGCTCGAGGCGTACAACACAAGCCATGCAACCAAGATCAACAAGTCCAAGAAACCATTGGTGTTCAAAGAAGGTGACCTTGTGTGGCTACACTTATGAAAGGACTGGTTCCCAAATGAGCGCAAGTCTAAGCTGTCACCACGCGGAGATGGCCCCTTCAAGATCCTCAAGCGCATCAACGACAACGCATACAAGGTAGACATTCCCCAATACAAGTACGTGGTGGATGATACCTTCAACATCTCCGACCTATCGCCGTACCATGGAGAGGCAAGTGATGTGGAAGATAACGAGTCGAGGACGACTCTTTCCCAAGGGGGGGAGATGATGTAGCCCCACGTGTGGACAACACCATGGCCAACATGCCTACGGGCCCGATAACAAGATCAAGAGCAAAGGCTATGCAAGATAAGGTGAACTCACTCCTATCCTCAAATCAATTCAATTTCTCCATGGATGGCTTGCTACCTCAAGTGGGTACCTTGTGCATACTCAGGATCCACCTCGATGACGACCCACAATGGAGCCGGGAAGATGACCAAGAGGAGGTCCAAGACGAAGGAGAAGATGACCAAAAGAAGACCCCAAAAGATGGGCAAGAAGAGGAAGAAGGAGGCAAAGCCAGGCTGGCCGGCTGCCAGCCTCCCAGCCGGCCTAGAGGCCGGCCTCCAGGCCGGAGCACCTCCAGAGACAGCGCCGGCCCCCAGGTCGGGCTCGACCCCAACGCTGCCAGCTTCCCAGCCGGCCTAGGCCAGGCCCCAGGCCGGTCCCTGGGCCGGTTCCCCGTCCGCGCCAGCCGGCCTCCAGGCTGGACCTCCACCTGCGCTAGCCGGCCTCCCGGCCGGCCTAGGCCAGCCCTCAGGCCGATCACCCACCTTTTCCGCCCCTTTTGTAATAGACTATAAATACCTCCTCCTTTTCCTTTCCTAGGGTCAGACTGAATTTGAGACTTGTGAGCCATGCTCCTCATCCCTCTGTGCTAGGGTTCCTCTTAGAGGATGGATCATGTTGTTGCTACTCTTTCACCGAGGTGTCTCTAGTAGTGCAAACCAATCTTTCACTGCGGTGATTCTATTGGATCGGTGGACCGGCCGGTAAGAGCAATCGGTTTCAACAAGAGTAAGATTGGCTTTGATTCTTCGATCCAAAGGCTTCCTTTTTGAGGGTCGTTGTTGGGTGGAGATCTCTGCAGATTTTGCTATTTACCCCTTTGTTTACCCACGAATCTCCCCCGTTTTCCCCTCCGTGTTCTTCGTGTTCATTGCGTTCTTCGTGTTCATCCACTTCTCCCCCTCAAATCCGTGAAGATCGGGCCTAGCCCTACATCACCTGTGTGACTCTATTGGGCCAGTTGGACCGACTGATGTAGCCCCACATGTGGACAACACCATGGACACCACGCCGATTGGCCCAATGACAAGATCAAGAGTCAAGGCTCTTCATGAAAAGGTGACCTCGCTCCTTTTGGATCACTAATCAACCAACTCTTACTCTTGTGACAACTTTGTCTCGGAAGGCAAGGCCACTTATCCAATACTATCATCCAAAGGTAAGAGCAGTTATTAGCCACCAAATTTTCCACATATCACTTGTGTTGTCTTATCATGGCTAGGGAAGAACAAGACGCCGCCTTCGGCAAGCAAGAGGAGGCCCTTCGGAGGTACATCGACAACAACTTACGCCGCTATGAGGAGCGCCATCAAGCCGCTCAACGTGAAAACAATGAGCGCTTCGCTCAAATCCAAGATTCCATGAGCAAGCTCCTCGATCGAGATCATAGTCGCTCTTCAAGGTCAAGTTCGCGAAGCTCTCGCCACTCCACCGCAAGAAGCCACGCACGGAGTGAGAATGATCAAGGACATCGTCATCGCCAAGAGCGCCATCGCCAAGAGATACCTCATCAACAAGCGAACTTGGACCCTCACCAACACCAAGACCAACATCGTCAAGAAGCGCCTCACCCTCAAGAAAACGTAGACCATCAACAACATCAAGATCGTCATCGACAAGAGATACCAATTCCAAATGCTAACTTGGATCCCCAACATCGCCATGAGGATAATCGACATCATCGTCATGACCTACCTCCACATCGAGCCCGCCGAGTGCCATTGGCCGACAATCACGTTGATCTTGAAGACAATGAGGATTATGTTCCACGCCACCATCCAAGGCATCATCACCGAGACCGCCATCGCCACCATGATGATGATGATGAGGATGATCACAAAAAACGTTTCAATCCTTCCAAGCTCGTCATTCCTAAGTTCCATGGCACCAACGACCCGGAGGACTACATGGCATGGGAATCCAAGGTCTCCAAACTATTTCGAGTCTACAAGGTGCCGCAAGACAAACGAGTTGACCTCGCATCCCTCGAGTTCGAAGACTATGCGCAACTATGGTGGGAACAACTCCAAGCCTCCTTTGAAGACCCAATCGACACATGGAATGACATGAAGAAGGAAATGCACAAGCGCTTTGTGCCACATCATTATGCGCGAGATTTGTACAAGAAGCTACAAGAACTCAAGCAAGGTCTCAAGACGGTCGACGAGTACTACAAGGAGATGGAGTCCACTCTCTCCCGCGCACACATTGTAGAGTCCGAGGAACAATCAATGGCACGCTTCTTGAACGGCCTCACGTACCCCATCAAGAAGATAGTGGAATTCCAACCTTATGAGAACCTTGTTGAGCTCGTTCATCAAGCCATGAAGGCCGAGCGCCAAGTCGCCGAAGAACTCAAGTATGTCAAGGCCAAGTCCTTCTTCGCCACTAGAGCTTCTTCATCAACACAACCCATCACTCAAGTCCAAGCTCATGGCAATATCAAAAGTCCTACACCGCAACCCACTACAACCTCCAAGAAGACGTCGCCCTCACCCCAAGCCGCCAAGTCATATATCACTTGCTACAAGTGTGGAGGTCAAGGGCACAAGTCATTTGAGTGCACCAACAAGAAGGTGATGATCGTCAATGACAATGGAGACTATGAGTCTATGAGTGAAGATGAGTACCACGCATTGAACAAGGTGGCCACGATGCAAAGCTTGGATGACGCTGATGACTACATATATTGTGTTGGTGACCCCAACCCCACTCTAGTTGTCACTCGAGTCTTGACTACAATCAACCAAGGTGATGACGCTCAAAGATGCAACTTGTTCCAAACCAAGGCCGGCATCAACGGCAAATCAATCAAGGTAATCATTGATGGTGGGAGTTGTCACAACTTGGCAAGCAAGGAGCTATGTGAGAAACTCAACTTGACGTACAGGAAGCACCCCAATCCTTACCATGTGCAATGGCTTAGTGACTCCGACACCGTGAAGATCCAACACACGGTTCAAGTATCCTTCAAGATTGGCTCTTACGAGGACACGGTGGATTGTGATGTGGTACCAATGTCGGTTTGCCACTTACTTCTTGGCCGCCCTTGGCAATTTGACAAGGCCGCTACTCATGATGGGCGCACCAACTACTATAGCTTCAAATGGAACAATAAGATCCTAGTGCTCCGCCCAATGACTCCAAGCCAAATCATCGCCGACAACGCCAATACAATTGTAAGAGCGCAAGAAAAACAATCCCCTAGTGAGTTGAGTGGTGAGAGAGCGAACCACATTCACGTGAGTGAGAGCCACAAGCCAAATATGAGTGAGAAAGGGAAAAGAGTGAGTCCCGGCGTAGTCTTGTTAGCCACCAAAAGTGAGATGAGAGAAGTGAGAGCAAACCCATCCACTTTCCACTTCGTGCTCTTATGCAAAGGAGATGGCAAAGACACTAACGACTTAACCCAAGTTCCTCCGTCTATGTTGTCTATTTTGCAGGAATTCAAAGATGTCTTTCCGGATGAGCTACCTCAAGGACTTCCTCCCCTCCGTGGAATCGAGCATCGCATCGACCTCATTCCCGGCGCCCCTCTACCCAATAGAGCACCATACCGCACCAATCCCGAGGAGACAAAGGAGATCGAGCACCAAATTCAAGAACTCCTCGCCAAGGGACATGTTCGTGAAAGCTTGAGTCCGTGCGCCGTTCCGGTCATTCTCGTCCCCAAGCAAGACGACACACTCCGAATGTGCATGGATTGCCGTCGCATCAACAATATCACGGTGAGGTATCGACATCCTATCCCACGACTTGATGACATGCTAGATGAGCTTAGTGGTGCCACTATCTTCTCCAAAATTGATTTGAAAAGTGGCTATCACCAAATCCGTATGCATGAAGGAGATGAATGGAAAACCGCATTTAAAACAAAACATGGTCTTTACGAGTGGCTTGTCATGCCCTTTGATCTTTCCAATGCTCCTTCAACATTTATGCGTCTTATGAATCATGTCTTGCGCACTTTCATTGGCAAGTTTGTGGTTGTGTACTTTGATGATATCCTTGTTTATAGCAAATCCTTGCATGAACATGTCGACCATATGAAGCAAGTTTTGTTGGCCCTTCATAATGCTTCGCTTTTTGCCAACCTCAAGAAATGCACCTTTTGCACCGACAAGCTTGTGTTTTTGGGTTATGTAGTTTCTTCAAAAGGAATTGAAGTTGACACTTCTAAGATTGAGGCAATCACAAATTGGCCACCGCCAAGTAACCTTGCTCAACTTCGTAGCGCTCTTGGTTTGTTTGGGTTTTACCGTCGCTTTGTGAAAGACTTTAGCACAATTGCTTGCCCCTTGAATGAGCTTACCAAAAAGAATGTACCCTTCATTTGGGGCAATGCTCAAGAATCGGCTTTCAATGAACTCAAGAAGAGATTGACCGAAGCTCCTTTACTTGCTTTGCCGGATTTCTCCAAAACTTTCGAACTTGAGTGTGACGCTAGTGGCCTTGGCATCGGTGGCGTCCTCATGCAATGTGGCCGTCCCGTTGCCTATTATAGTGAAAAACTTGATGGTGCTCGCCTAAACTACCCAATCTATGACAAGAAACTCTATGCCATAGTCCGTGTTTTGGAAGTATGGCAACACTACCTTTGGCCAAAAGAGTTTGTTATCCATTCCGATCATGAATCTTTGAAATATTTGAAAACCCAAGCCAATTTGAACAAAAGGCATGCCAAATGGGTTGAGTTCATCGAGTCTTTTCCCTATGTGGTGAAGTACAAGAAAGGCAAGGACAATATAGTCACGGATGCTATTTCCCGCAAGATGATTTTACTCACCCAACTTGAAATCAACGTTTTGGGCCTTGATGACCTTAAAGAACTCTATGCTTCCGATCCTTTATTTGGTCCTATCTTTACCAAGTGCACAATTGACAAAGGTTGCGATGATTTCTACTTGCACAAGGGTTTCTTGTTTAAGGCTAACAAACTATGCATTCCCGAGTCCTCGCTCCGTTTGTTACTTCTACAGGAATCACATAGTGGAGGCCTCATGGGACACTTTGGACGTGACAAGACACTCGCCATGCTATCTACACACTACTTTTGGCCACGGATGACGCGTGATGTGGAGCGCTTGGTGCGCCGTTGCCCAACTTGCCTCAAAGCTAAGTCCACGTTGAACTCTCATGGTCTTTATATGCCTTTACCAATACCACACACACCTTGGTCCGACATTAGCATGGATTTCGTCTTAGGATTACCTCGAACAAAAAATGGCAAAGATTCAATATTGTTGTTGTCGATCGCTTCTCTAAAATGGCACAATTTATTCCTTGCAATAAGACCAACGATGCTTCACACATTGCAACTTTGTTCTTTAGGGAAATCGTTCGTCTACATGGAGTGCCGAAGACCATTGTTTCGGACCGAGATGTCAAGTTCACAAGCTACTTTTGGAAGGCATTGATGGCAAAGCCAGGAGTCAAGCTCCTCTTCTCCACCGCTTACCACCCACAAACCGATGGCCAAACCGAGGTGGTGAATCGAAGCTTATCAACTCTCCTTCGCGCATTAATCAAGCCAAACATCAAAGGTTGGGAGGAATGCATACCGCACGCCGAGTTCGCCTACAACCGTGCCTCCCACCGGGCGACCAAGCGAAGCCCGTTCGAGGTTGTCTATGGGTTCAACCCCAACACTGCCCTAGACATCCTCCCACTCCCTCTACACGAGCGCACCGACATGGACGTCGACAAGAGAGCCGACTACATGAAGTCATTACATGAGTCAACTCGAGCAACTCTAGAGGAGCACACCAAGCGCCAAGCTACCAAGATCAACAAGTTGAAGAAGCCCATGATATTCGAAGAAGGAGATCTTGTGTGGCTACACCTCCGTAAGGACCGTTTCCCGGATGAAAGAAAATCCAAGCTTGCTCCTCGCGGTGACGGGCCTTTCAAAGTGCTCAAGCGCATCAACGACAACGCCTACAAGATTGATATCCCAACATCCAAGTACTTGGTGCATGACACGTTCAACGTCGCCGACCTATCCCCTTTCCACGGAGATGCAAGCGTTCAAGAGGATGACGAGTCGAAGACGACTCTTTTCGAAGGGGGGGGTGGAGATGATGTAGCCCCACATGTGGACAACACCATGGACACCACGCCGATTGGCCCAATGACAAGATCAAGAGTCAAGGCTCTTCATGAAAAGGTGACCTCGCTCCTCTCGATGTGTGATCTCGACCTCCCTTTGAATGGTTTGCTACTTCATGCCAGTACCTTGTGCATACTCAGGATCCAACCTGATGATGACCCACAATGGAGTCGAGAAGAGGTCCAAGATGATGGAGAAGGTGACCAAGAGAAGACCCCAAGGGATGGACAACGAGACGAAGAAGAAGGAGAAGACAGGCAGGCCGGCCTCCAGCCCGGCCTAGGCCGGCCACCAGGCCGGCACCCTTCCAGTGCCTGCCGGCCTCCCAGCCGGCCTAGGCCGGACCCCAGGCCGGCCACCCTGCCGAGACCGCCGGCCTCCAAGCCGGCCCAGGCCGGTCTCCAGGCCGGCCACCCACCAGAGGCCGCCGGCCTCCCATCCGGCCTAGGCCGGCCCCCAGGCCGGAGCCCCCCCTGCGCCAGTCGCAGCCTCCTGCTCCTGCCGGCCTCCGGCCGGCCTAGGCCGGCTCCCAGGCCGGCCACCCGACTGCACCCGCCGGCCCCCAGGCCGGTTCCCCACCTTCCTGCCCTGTTTTGTACTCAGACTATAAATAGCTTTCCCCTTTCCTCATTTTAGGGTTAGACTGAATTTGAGACTTGTGTGAGCTATGCTCCTCCTCCCTCGTAGCTAGGGTTCCTCGTTGAGGTAGATCTTGTTGTTGCTACTCTTTCACTGCGGTGTCTCTAGTAGTGCAAACCAATCTTTCACTGCGGTGATTCTATTGGATCGGTGGACCGGCTGGTAAGAGCAATCGGTTTCAACAAGAGTAAGTTTGGGTTTGATTCTTCAATCCAAATGCTACCTTTTTGAGGGTTTGTTGTTGGGTGGAGTTCTCAGCAGGATTTGCTAGTTATCTTTGTGTTTTGCCCACGAATCTCCCTCGTTACCCCTCCGTGTTCTTCGTGTTCATCCCCTTTTCCCCCTCAAATCCGTGAAGATCGGGCCTAGCCCTACATCACCGACCGGTGAGGGCAACGCGTCTATTGTATCGGGTTTGTGTTCTTGTGTTCTTCGTGTTCTTGCATGCGTTCGTCCCCTCGTTCGTCAATCCGTGAAGATCGGGCCACCCTAGATGATGAGGATTGTTTTCCCGATCTTTCACGATGCACCTTGATGGTCCATAGGACCGATAGATCTTGAACTCCCTTGACAGATTCAAGGACACCCAAGCACACATGATTACTCTTGACAATTCAAGAACTCTCACGTCTTTATTGATAGATAACTAGACGAACGTCCGAGACGCCATCATGGGGCCAACCCCGTAGGGCTGGTGGTGAGGTTCAGGATTACAAGATTTAATTCAACCAAAGCTGAGAAACCCTAATGCGCCCAGCCCCTTATATGGATGAGGTGGGCGACTGTAGCGCGGTACTGTAGCTACAGTACCGGCCTAGTTGGACTTGGACTCAATACAAAACCGACCTGTTATAGGTTCGGCCCAAACACAAGTGGCACGCAGGCCTAATTAACACAACCTTAGACATTACATGCGTTATAAAAGCCTGTCCTAGAGTGTCAACCGACCAACACGATGCCGACGATGCCCTCATCATCCTCCCCTCCTTGGAAAGGCGTTGTCCTCAACGCCGGAAGGTCTTCTCCAGCGCATGTGGCGTCAAATTTTCACGTCGCCACGATTCTTCTCCATCCTCAAGTCTTGCCGGCCTGCCACACCACATCCTCGCTCTCGGCTAGCTAGACTTGTTCTTGGCGCCCTCCATATTTAGCGCCACCAACCTGATTGAAACACACGACCTTTTAGACTACAACGTGTAGGCGAACCACGCAAATCATCCCAGACACAACAGAACAATTTCTGCACACCAAGGATCAAAATAAGCTGAGTACACCTGCGGATGCAATCTTTATTTTGTACGCAAACTGAACATGTCACCCAAAACAAACAGAACAAATTTCTGCACGCCAAGGATCCAAACGAGTCAAGTTCGCCAACTCTAAGAACCAGCGTGTCTTCCTTTTTTTTATAGGTGCTCCAATATTGCTTTGATCCGGACATATGAATTGTCACGTACGTTACCAATCAATTTGCTCTTTCCTTTTCTTGTACCGATCCGAATAAAGCTCCTCATTTTTTTTAGTACCAGCACTCCACGTATGTACTAACAAGGAAATCAATGTGAACTTGATCTCCTTTTCCTTTCCAATTCCAACGTGGAAGCAAAGCCCTTTTTTTTAACCAACTAATCAGACCGGAGTGACCAAACATCACACGGCTGGAACACATGAAGACCAACCAATCCGATTTGATCTTTATGCACAAGCTGAACTAATCTGGATCGATCAGCTCCTTGGACGCCACGCCATGGAAAACTGAAACAATCCGTGCCTTTCTTTCCATCGAAATTGCACCGCGGAACGGATCTTGTTTTTCCCTCCTGAACAGGAATCCAATTCGCCAGTGAGCAGCTCGAAGCCACGAACTTGCCGTCACTTTTCTCCAGCTCGCCGAGATGCAACTACGCGCCAACTCGTCGTGCTTCCTCCAAACAATCCTAGTAAAACAAAAATCTGCCAATATTTGTAAACCTGCATATGACCTTGAAACTTGACTCTGCCGCTCACTTCCTCCTCCTCGATCTGCACCAACAGCATGGCGGCGACGTACCCAATGGTGGCCACGGCAACCGAGCAGAAACAACCGAGCAACAAAGCAATCTGCACCGTGATCAACCTAGCGCTCTGATACCACATGATGAGGATTGTTTTCCCGATCTTTCACGATGCACCTTGATGGTCCATAGGACCGATAGATCTTGAACTCCCTTGACAGATTCAAGGACACCCAAGCACACATGATTACTCTTGACAATTCAAGAACTCTCACGTCTTTATTGATAGATAACTAGACGAACGTCCGAGACGCCGTCATAGGGGCCAACCCCGTAGGGCTGGTGGTGAGCTTCAGGATTACAAGATTTAATTCAACCAAAGCTGAGAAACCCTAATGCGCCCAACCCCTTATATGGATGAGGTGGGCGACTGTAGCGCGGTACTGTAGCTACAGTACCGACCTAGTTGGACTTGGACTCAATACAAAACCGACCTGTTATAGATTCGGCCCAAACACAAGTGGCACGCAGGCCTAATTAACACAACCTTAGACATTACATGCGTTATAAAAGCCTGTCCTAGAGTGTCAACCGACCAACACGATGCCGACGATGCCCTCATCACTAGAGGGCTTAGCCCGCACCATATGGTATCAGAGCTTTAGGTTGCCACGGATTTGACTTGTGTTTCCACCAATTCCCCCAAATTTTTCTTTGATTTTGCCAATTTCGAAAATTCCACAAAAAATAGCCTAAAATTGCTTTTGGTTCAATCTGAGATTCTTGTGAGTTTTGGTAGTTTTTGATCCGTGGATCCATTGCTATACTTGTTGATCTACCTTCCTTTGCGTTCCCATGGCCAAATTCCTTTGATTTCCCCTCTGATTTGGTGTTTTTCATGCTGTTTTTCCGCCCAAATCGCCCATTTTCGCGTCACGGGAAGGTAGTGCCAGCCGGCCTCCCAGCCGGCCTAGGTCGGCTCCCAGGCCGGCCCCCTAGCTGAGGCAACCGGCCTCCCAGCCGGCCTAGGCCGGCTCCCAGGCCGGCCTCTCTGCAAATTTGTTTTAGCCATAACTTTTCACTTTGGACTCCGTTTTTTGGTGATTTTCATCTCTAATCGAAGCTATGGACAAGCTCTACATCACCATAGCGGTTGATCCATCATCTATTGCCACCATATTTCGTGAGCAAGGAAAAGGCATTCCACTCCAAGGGTGAAGAACGTCCACAAAAGGTATAACATCCCCAATTCTTCTACCACTTTGCATTACTTGTTAGCCAAGCCATTTGTGCCTATCTATCATATTGAAACTTTCTCATCTATGATTGCTTGGGTTTTGCACACTTGATACCTCGTAGTGTTCCGAGCAAACTTGTATGCGCTAGTTGATATAGTTTTTGTTGGCAAGCAAAGTGAGAGGCAAAAAGAGAAAAAGAGAGAAATAGTGAAAAGAGAAAAAGGAAAAGAATCAAAAGAGAGAAAATAAAAAGAAAGAGCCTCATTGCCTAATCTCTTATAGTAGACGCGCAAGCTCGATGAAAATTTTGTAGGTGTGGTATCTTTGTGCAAATCTTGTAGCCCACCAATAAATTGCAATCGAGTTGGTTTCTCTTGTACTTGTGCAACTTGAGCTTATAGTCTTCGCTAGGTTCATCACTAGCTCATTTTTGGTTGCACGAGTCCTACTTATCATAACGTGTGTTTGTATGAGTTCCACTCATATCTTTTGAGATCGACTTGTTCTGCTTTGTGGTCATTGTGGTTCTCTACTTCCCATTACAATATCTTGGTTTCCGGTTGTTCCATTTGCTTTCCACTTTCCATACCTATCCACTCAAAAAGCCCTGTGTGTTTTGGAGTTTGCGTTTGGACATTTGAACACAAGCCTCTTTACTTTGTGCGTTGTTGCCCTTGGTCGTCCACGACGTCCAATACTATCAACAAGGTGAGATTCTGTTCGAGTTCCTTCCATTTCCTATATACACTTGTCTTGTGAGTGATCATGTCTAGTGAGAGAGGAGCATACTATGGAGGCCATGATGATGAAGAGACGATGAGCTACAACGACCACGATGCCACAAGCATAGAAGACATGGGGAATGGCTACTACACCGACCCCGACTCCACGAGCTTCCATGACAAGATGGAGCACTCCACCGACCCCGACTCCATGAGCATCAACAACATGATGGAGCACTCCTACGACTACAACTCCGACGTCTTGATGGAGCACTACATCGACAACACCTCCACGAGCATGCATGAATCTTCCAAGGTCTACTACCCCAAGCTTGCAAGAGGTGCCACATATGACCCATCAAGCCCAAGACGGAGCAACATGGGGACCACCATGAGGTCCTGCTATCAAGCTCCATTACCATCACGACGGCGCCCCAAGGAGGACATCACCAAAATCGCCAAGGTCGTCACTTCCTCATACATACGGCGGCCCAAGAAGAATTCCAAGATGGCTCCCAACTACGCCAAGCTTGAAGCCGAGATCGACACACTCGCCAAGCTTCGCCATACTTCTCCAGGCCCAAGACGGAACCGCAAGTCAAGGTCGCCAAGGCACCCAAAGGATTTTCGACGATGCCCCTCCCCACAAGAACGTCATCGACGACACATGGGGGAATCAATTCTGTCACATCATATGGTGTCCCCTCCTCGTGCCAACACCAACATGGCACCCAAGAGAAGCTCAAGCTCCAGAAGGACAATCAAGTTCCCACATCTATGGCGCCAAAGCTCAAGTCAAGCTCAACGAAGGATGACCCCCATCATATGGTGTCTCCTCCTCATGCCACCACCCAAAAGGCGTCCAATAGAAGATCATGCCACAAGAAGGACAAGGACATCCTCCGCAAGGAGCTCCGTGAAGACATCGACCATCACCGCAAGACCAAGATCTTCGGCGACACTTCTATCAGCATATGGTCCACTACACATCAAGACGGAGGAAGACAAGGCCCCATATATGATGATGATGCCGGATTGAGCCTACTTCCACCTCTACACCAAGATGAAGACCTCCTATGTCCTATGTGCAATGGCCATGATCACATCATGTGGGATTGCCCCAAGAGGCAAGACACGATGGATCAAGATGGCGAGAAGATGGCCGAGCATGGGATTTTCCCTTCGACCAAGGAGGCGAGCATGGAGGATGCTACCACTTTGGACGTCGAGTCAAGTGGAGAAGCCGAGCATGGGATATTCCCTTTGGAAAAAAAGTCGAGTGATGATGCCCATCCTATGGCATTCATCTTTGGAGGCGACAAGGTTGAGGAGGTTGAGCATGGGAGTTTCCCTTCAACCAAGGCGGCGAATGGAGTTGAGAATATCGAGCCTATCCCTACGTGCTTGAATGATGAGATGGTACCAATCCCATGTGAGCATGAGAGCCACCTAGCCCACTTAAGTGCGAGTGCAAGTGAGTTGAGTGCCTCCACCATATATGAGATTGAGTGCTTCCACTTTGAGGGAATGAGTGATACACCACTTGAGTTGCGAGAGGTAGTTGATAGGTCAAGTGAGGCCATTTCGATTTCTAACAACTTACCCTCTACCTCTAGTGTGTTCTCTCATGTTTTGCTAGGTTCCATGGATGAAGATACGCCAAGCCTCGACATGACGGAGCCTCAAATGCAGAAGATGTACTTGGAGGATGAAGGCGATGCCACCTAATGTCTACATGACGAACAAGTCGGCCACATGGATGCCGCTACCTCTACCACAACACCTACATCTTATGAGCGAGACTACAACGGTACACATATGGGTGTTGATGATGCCATGATCCCACTAGTGGACATGATGAATTATGATTGCTTGCATAATGTGGATGTTTCTTTCGATGTCACCTATGATTCTTTCATATTCCCATGTGATACCTTGTTCCAAACCAATGTTGATCATATGGAATTTCCTATGTGTGATGATCTTGCCACATGCATGCCTTGCTATGAATCTTTCCAACTTTCTCCCATTGTTGCATGCAATATGTCGAACAATTTCTCTTTCATATGTGTTGCTTGCAATGATGATAAAATGCTTGATAATGAGTTTGCCCCCATAGCATTCTCAATTTTTGGAGATGGTTCCTTCTGCTATGTTGAGAATTTTCCTTCCTTCATTTTGCATGTTGACCATCCGCATACTTCAAACTTCCATTTTGAATGTGATGTGTTTGGTTATGTGCAAATGAAGAGACGCATCATGATGGATGATGTGTTCATGTATCATGCACACAATTTCTTTATGTGGAATTTTGTGTGTAATGGTCCCCACATGGTAATGTCAACTTCATTTGAGCATGAGTTGACAAAACGAGCTCTTGAGGGCATCATACTTGTGAGTTTCGGTTTGAACCCGGCTCTAATACCTTCAGCATGTTTTTCTTCCAACAAATATAGCAGTTTCTCTTTCCTTTGGTTGGTTTGCAAACATGTGAGGGATTTTGTTTACCTTTGTGACATGCATGTTTCTATGAGCTTTTATCTAGATGATTTATGTGTTGCCACAAACATGATGAGCAATTTCTCTTTCCTTATGTTTGTTAGCCACCATAATGATATTTTGAGCATGCTTTGTCACAAATGCTTCCGTTTTTGGCCCATTGATGATGATGTTTTCGACATCCCTCTTTGTGTGTTTTTTCCAAAATCTCCTCTTATTGCAACAAAGATATTGACCAATTTCTCTTTCCGGTGCTTTGCTTGCAATACTGCTCATATGTTTCAAAATGAGATAGCTTCGATAGCACTCTCAAATTTTGTTGGATATTTTGAGTTCCCACAGCTTGATGATGTTTCGATGAGTTACTTGCACTTTGACGTTCCATTTGCTATGTTTTCCATATATTTGTGTTGTGCTAAAGGTGTAATGCTCAAGATTGGACATGTCATGGATGATGTGCTCCACCATCATGCACACATATTGTTTGCTTGGTCTTTGATGCATGTAGGTAACAATGGCGACATGGTGACATCTGCTCCATCGGCAAACCACCTACCTCCTTCACATGGCGATGACGTGCAAGCATCGAGGACGACGCTTTTCAAAGGAGGGGGAGATGATGTAGCCCAACCCAACGTCACCACCATATCAAGCATTCCAACATGTGCCAAGTCACCATGGACATCAAAGGTGAACACAATTCTCTCTACGAACCCCAATATGCCGCCTTTGGATGGTATACTACCTAAGTGTCTACCCTTGTAGATTACTAGGTGTCACACACGACGAGTACGGACGCCAAGGGAGACGCCGAGGGATCCCAAGAGTCGAAGCCATCCAAGGCGTACGCATGGAAGCGGAGGAAGAAGAAGAGGAGACAAGACTAAGAATAGACTTAGAGCTAGTACTCACCCTCCCCTTGTGGGATTCAAGGCCTCCTCTTGTGGAGAAGATCCCCATGGGATTCAAGACCTCTCCTTGTATGCGTATCTTGGAGTGACTCAAGGCCCCTCTTTGCGCGGAGTCTCTCTCGTGTGTGTTCACCATCTCTCACTCACGAGATTCTACCTCGCGCTCACCGATCTTTCACATAGGGATTCTACCTCGCGGTCTCTCCCTTGTGTGACTCTATTGGGCTGGTTGGACCGACCGGTGAGGGCAACGCGTGATGTAGCCCAACCCACGTCCATCACAAGGACAAACCATCCGACACATGCCAAGTCACCATGGGCGTCAAAGGTGAACTCTTTCCTCTTCGAGATCTCATTTCCTACCCTTTGGAATGGCATGCTACTTGAGCATCCGCCACTTTGCATTGCTAGGTTCGACACGATGGATACGAAGCCGATGGGAGGTGCCGAGGAAGCCCAAGAGTTGATTTCATCCAAGGCATACGCGTGGATGAGGAGGAGGAAGCGTCAAGGCAAAAGCACAAGGCAGGAGCCAGCCGGCCCCAGGCCGGCCTAGGCCGGCTCCCAGGCCGGGCCCCCTCCAGACGACACCGGCCTCCAGGCCGGCCTAGGCCGGCTCCCTGGCCGGGCCCCCTACAGACGACGCCGGCCTCCAGGCCGGCCTAGGCCGGCTCCCAGGCCGGGCCCCCTACCGACGACGCCGGCCTCCAGGCCGGCCTAGGCCGGCTCCCAGGCCGGCCCCCCTCCAGAAGCCGCCGGCCTCCAGGCCGGCCCAGGCCGGCCCCCAGGCCGGACCCCCACCGTTTTGTACTAGACTATAAATAGCTTTCCCCCTTTTCCATTTGAGGCAGAGAAGAATGAACTAGAGTTGAGCGTTGCTCCTTCCCGTGATGGGTTCCTCCGAGGAGGATGATGAATCTCTTGTTGTAGCTACTCTTTCACTGAGGTGTCTCTAGTAGTGCAAACCAATCTTTCACTGCGGTGATTCTATTGGATCGGTGGACCGGCCGGTAAGAGAAATCGGTTTCATTAAGCGTGTTGTTGACTTGGGTTTTGGGATCCGGAGGCTGCTCCGTTGGGGGTTTGTTGCCGGGTGATTCTCCCTCGTAGGCTTCGCGAGTTATCCCCCACGAATTTGCCCTTTTCCCCTCGTGTTCTTCGTTTCCACCTCCATGTTCTTCGTGTTCATCCTCTTTTCCCCTCAAATCCGTGAAGATCGGGCCAACCCCCTACATCATATGGTATCAGAGCAAGGGTTGCCACGGATTTGCCTTTGTTTCCACCCCCATATCCATAAAAATTTTCTTTGATTTTGCTAATTCCGAAAATTTCCACCAAAAATAGCCTCAAATTGCTTTTGGTTCGATCTGAGATTCTTGTGAGTTTTGGTAGGTTTTGATCCGTGGATCCATTGCTATACTTGTTGATCTACCTTCCTTTGCGTTCCCATGGCCAAATTCCGTTGATTTCCCCTCCGATTTGGTGTTTTTCGGGCCGTTTCCGCCCAAAATCGCCCATTTTCGCGTCCCGGAAAGGTAGTGTCGGCCGGCCTCCAGCCCGGCCTAGGCTGGCCTCTAGGCCGGACCCCCGGCAGAAGCCGCCGGCCTCCAGCCCGGCCTAGGCCGGCCCCGAGGCCGGTTCCCCTGCTGAAATTTTGTTTTGGCCATAACTTTTCACTCCGGACTCCGTTTTTGGTGATTTTCGTCTCTAATCGAAGCTACGGACAAGCTCTACATCACCACGGCGGTTGATCCATCATCTATAGCCACCAAATTTCGTGATCAAGGAAGGGACATTCCACTCCACCGGGTGAAGATCGTCGACGGAAGGTATAACATCCCCAATTCTTCTCCCACCTTGCATCACTTGTTAGCCAAGCCATTTGTGCCTATCTTACCTATTGAGACTAGCTCATCTATGATTGCTTGGGCTTTGCACAATTGATACCTCTTAGTGTTCCGAGCAAAACTTGTATGCGCTAGTTCATATAATTGTTGTTGGCAAGCAAAGTGAGAGGCAAAAAGAGGAAAAGAGAGTAAGAGGCCAAAAGAGAATAGAAAAAGAATAAAAAGAGAGCAAATAAAAAGAAGATAGCCTCATTGCCTAATCTCTTAGTAGGTACGCGCAAGCTCGATGAAAAATTCATAGGTGTGGTATCTTTGTGCAAATCTTGTAGCCCACCAATAATTTGCAATCGAGTTGGTTTCTCTTGCACTTGTGTAACTTGAGTTTTAGTCTTCGCTAGGTCCATCACTAGCTCATTTTGGTTGCACAAGTCCTCAAAGCGTGTGTTTCTATGTGCTTCACTCCTATCCTTTGAGATCGACTTGTATTTGCTTTGTGGTCACCGTGGTTCTCTACTTGCCTTTACAATATCTTGGTTTCCGGTTGTTCCATTTGCTTTCCACAATTCATTCCTATCCACTCATAAGCCGTGTGTGTTTTGGAGTTGCGTTTGGATCTTTGAAATTCAAGTCACCCGCATTCTTGTGTATCGGTTTCTCTTGGCATGGTCCACTAGTTCCAATACTATCTACTAGGTGAGGTTGGTTTCTTAGTTCCTTCCACTCCACATATATATACACTTGTCTTGTGATTGACCATGTCTAGTGAGAGCGGAGCATCCTATGGAGGCCATGATGATGAGAACATGATGAGTGACAACAACTACGGCGCGTCAAGCATTGATGACATCATGAGCGACAACGACTACGGCGCCCCAAGCATGGATGATATGGTGGACCTCGACATCGCCGACACCTCCTCGAGCATGGACTACATGGCGGAGCACCACCACTACTACGACTATGATGCCGCAACCGTCCACGACATGGAGTGCTACACCGACTTAGAGCCTTCAAGCATCAACACCATGGTGGACCACTACTTCGACTACAACTCCAATGAGGTGGTGGAACCCTACATCGACTACGGCTCCTCAAGGCACGTCAAGGATCTTCCACGAGGCTCTACACACTTTGTTGATGACGACTCCGATGATGAGTACCCACCTCGGCGATCCTCAAGACCAAGAACTCAAGAGCGCCACCGCCATCAAGAACCTATAAGCTCAAGGAGACGGAGCTCAAAGCATCTTCGCCTAGAGGACAAGGAGACACGCCCTCCTCCTCGACGTCAAGCTACCTCACCCTCGAGACGGCGGCCAACGCAAAGTGCCTATGCACATGAGTCTTCGTCAAGGAACACCAAGGATCTTCATCGGCGTACGTCTACTCATGATCATCATCGACGCCACTATGAGGACTCAAGCTACTCAAGGCCACGCCATCACGCGTCTACATCTACATACAAGATGGCGGCAAGTACACATCAAATGGAGCCTCCTCCGCGTGCCACCACCAAAAGGGCGTCCAAGAGTAGATCACACTCCAAGAAGGACCGGGACATGCTTCTCAAACTCCAAGCCGACCTCGACAAGTTGAAGACCAAGCTCGACACCGACAATGCCAACTTCGAAATCGAGCAAGCCGAGCTCAAGACCATCCGCGAGAACTTCATCGTCGGCTTATCCAAGTTCTTCAAGCCCGCACATGACTCTTCACCGAGCTTATTATCGACTCCACTACAAGATGGTGACCATGAAGATGGCGAGAAGACGGTCGAGCATGGGATTTTCCCTTCGACCAAGGAGGCGAGCATTGAAGAGGCTACCACTTGTGACGGCGAGCCAAGTGAAGAGGTTGAGCATGGGAGTTTCCCTTAACCAAGGTGGCGAATGGAGTTAAGACTACCGAGCCTATCCCTATGTGCTTGAATGATGAAATGGTACCAATCCCATGTGAGCATGAGAGCCACCTAGCCCACTCGAGTGAGAGTGCAAATGAGTTGAGTGCCTCCACCATATGCGAGATTGAGTGCTTCCACTTTGAGGGAATGAGTGATACACACCTTGAGTTGGGAGAGGTAGTTGATAGGTCAAGTGAGGACATTTCGATTTCTAACAACTTACCCTCTACCTCTAGTGTGTTTTCTCATATTGTACTAGGTCCCATGGATGATGAGACGCCAAGCCTCGACATGATGGTGCCTATGATGGAGACGATGTACATGGAGGATGAAGACGATGCCACCCCATGTCTACATCATGATGAACAAGTCGGCTACATGGACGCCGCTACCTCTACCACAACACCTACTTCTCATGAGCGGGACTACAAAGGTACGCATATGGGTGTTGATGATGCCATGATCCCACTAGTGGACATGATGACTTGTGATTACTTGCATGCTATGGATGATCCTTTTGATGTCACATATGCTTCGTTCATATTCCCATGTGATACCTTGTTTCAAACCAATGTTGATCATGCGGAATTATCTATTTGTGATGATGTTACCACATGCATGCCTTGTTATGAAACTTTCGAATTTTCTCCCATTGTTGCATCCAAGAAGTTGAACAATTTCTCTTTCCAATGCTTGGTTTGCAATAATGTTGATATGATGTCTTATAAGAATGCCCCCATAGCTTTCTCAAAATTTGGAGATTCTTCCTTTTGCCATGTTGAGAATTTACCCTTCCTTTTGCATATTGACCACTCACATATGTCATACATTCCTTTTGATATTGGTGTGTTTGGTGATGTGCAAATGGATAGATGCGTCATAATGGATGACGCATTCATGTACCATGCACACAATTTCTTTTTATGGAATTTCGTGTGTAATGGCTCACGCTTCATAATGTCAACCTCAATTGAGCATGAGTTGACAAGAAGAGCTCTTGAGAGCATTTACCATGAGAGTTGTGGCTCCGACCAACCTCTATTTCCTTTTCCATGTTTTGCATCGAACAAATTGAACAATTGCTCTTTCCTTTGGTTCGCGTGCAACATGTGAGTGCTTTGGTTTTCCTTTGTGACATTCATGCTCCCTTGATCTTCCTTGTAGATGATTTATGTGTTGCCGCAAACTTGATGAGCAATTTCTCTTTCCTTATGTTTGTTGGTCACCATAATGATATTTTGAGCATGTCTTGTCATGAGACCTTGGGATGTTATCTTCTTGGTGTTGCAACAAAATTGATGAACACTTGCTCTTCTCGTTGCTTTGTTTGCACCCATGATGGTGATGATAAGAGCCTCTCTCACCTTGTGTGGTTCACAAACCTCTCTTTCCGACACTTTCAATGCAATGAACATCATATGGTTCAAAATGAGATAGCTTTCTTAGCCTTCTCAAATTTTCTTGGAGATTTTGTGTTCCCAAATTTTGAGGATGTTTGGACGAGTTGTTTGCACATTGACCTTGCATTTGTATTCCATTCCATATATTTGTGTTGTGCTAATGGTGTTATGAACAAATTTGGACATGTCATCAATGATGTGCTCCTCTATCATGCACACACATATTTTGCTTGGTCTTTGGTGCATATAGGTATCAATAGCGGCATGGTGACTTCTACTCCAACGTCGAGACATCTATCTCCTTCACTTGATGAGGACGTGCTAGCGTCGTGGACGACGCTTTTCGAAGGAGGGGGAGATGATGTAGCCCAACCCACGTCCATCACAAGGACAAACCATCCGACACATGCCAAGTCACCATGGGCGTCAAAGGTGAACTCTTTCCTCTTCGAGATCTCATTTCCTACCCTTTGGAATGGCATGCTACTTGAGCATCCGCCCCTTTGCATTGCTAGGTTCGACACGATGGATACGAAGCCGATGGGAGGTGCCGAGGAAGCCCAAGAGTTGATTTCATCCAAGGCATACGCGTGGATGAGGAGGAGGAAGCGTCAAGGCAAAAGCACAAGGCAGGAGCCAGCCGGCCCCCAGGCCGGCCTAGGCCGGCTCCCAGGCCGGGCCCCCTCCAGACGACACCGGCCTCCAGGCCGGCCTAGGCCGGCTCCCTGGCCGGGCCCCCTACAGACGACGCCGGCCTCCAGGCCGGCCTAGGCCGGCTCCCAGGCCGGGCCCCCTACCGACGACGCCGGCCTCCAGGCCGGCCTAGGCCGGCTCCCAGGCCGGCCCCCCTCCAGAAGCCGCCGGCCTCCAGGCCGGCCCAGGCCGGCCCCCAGGCCGGACCCCCACCGTTTTGTACTAGACTATAAATAGCTTTCCCCCTTTTCCATTTGAGGCAGAGAAGAATGAACTAGAGTTGAGCGTTGCTCCTTCCCGTGATGGGTTCCTCCGAGGAGGATGATGAATCTCTTGTTGTAGCTACTCTTTCACTGAGGTGTCTCTAGTAGTGCAAACCAATCTTTCACTGCGGTGATTCTATTGGATCGGTGGACCGGCCGGTAAGAGAAATCGGTTTCATTAAGCGTGTTGTTGACTTGGGTTTTGGGATCCGGAGGCTGCTCCGTTGGGGGTTTGTTGCCGGGTGATTCTCCCTCGTAGGCTTCGCGAGTTATCCCCCACGAATTTGCCCTTTTCCCCTCGTGTTCTTCGTTTCCACCTCCGTGTTCTTCGTGTTCATCCTCTTTTCCCCTCAAATCCGTGAAGATCGGGCCAACCTCCTACATCAACGCGTCTATTGTATCGGGTTTGTGTTCTTCGTGTTCTTGCATGCATTCGTCCCCTTGTTCGTCAATCCGTGAAGATCGGGCCACCCTAGAGGGCTTATCCCGCATCAGTTTGCCACTTACTTCTTGGTCATCCTTGGCAATTTGACAAGGCTGTTACTCATGATGGGCGCACCAACTACTATAGCTTCAAGTGGAACAATAAGATCCTAGTTCTCCACCCAATGACTACAAGCCAAATTATTGCCGACAATGCCAAGACACTTGTGAGAGCGCAACAAAAACAAACTTCTACTGAGTTGAGTGGTGAACGAGCAAACCACATTCACGTGAGTGAGAGCTACAAGCCAAATATGAGTGAGAGAGGGAAAAGAGTGAGTCCCGGCGTAGTCTTTTTAGCCAACAAAAGTGAGATGAGTGGTGAGCGAGCGTACCTGCACGAGACTTGAGAGCCATGCTCCCCATCCCTCTTAGCTAGGGTTCCTCAAGAAATACACTACGCCGGGGCTAATAAGACTACACCGGGGCTCACTCTTTTCCCTTTCTCACTCATATTTGGCTTGTGGCTCTCACTCACGTGAATGTGGGTCTCTCTCTCACCACTCAACTCACTAGAGGATTGTTTTTGTTGCACTCTCGAAAGAGTCTTGGCATTGTCGGCAATAATTTGGCTTGGAGTCATTGGGCGGAGCACTAGGATCTTATTGTTCCATTTAAAGCTATAGTAGTTGGTGCGCCCATCATGAGTGACGGCCTTGTCAAATTGCCAAGGACGACCAAGAAGTAAATGGCGAACCGACATTGGAACCACATCACAATCCACCGTGTCCTCGTATGAGCCAATCTTGAAGGATACTTGAACCGTGTGTTGAATCTTCACAGTGCTGGAGTCACTAAGCCATTGCACATGGTAAGGATTTGGGTGCTTCTTGTACGTCAAGTTGAGTTTCTCGCATAGCTCCTTGCTTGCCAAGTTGTGACAACTCCCACCATTGTTGATTATCTTGATTGATTTGCCATTGATGCCATCCTTTGTTTGAAACAAGTTGCATCGTTGAGCATCATCACCTTGGGTGTTTGTAGTCAAGACTCGCATGACAACTAGTGTGGGGTTGGGATCACCATCACAATAGATGTAGTCATCATCTTCATCCAAGCTTTGCATCGTGGCCACCTTGTTCAATGAGTGGTACTCGTCTTCGCTCATAGACTCATAGTCTCCATTGTCATTGACGATCATCACCTACTTGTTGGTGCACTCAAAGGACTTGTGTCCTTGCCCTCCACACTTGTAGCAAGTGATATATGACTTTGTTGCTTGGGGTGATGATGTAGCCCAACCCACGTCCATCACAAGGACAAACCATCCGACACATGCCAAGTCACCATGGGCGTCAAAGGTGAACTCTTTCCTCTTCGAGATCTCATTTCCTACCCTTTGGAATGGCATGCTACTTGAGCATCCGCCCCTTTGCATTGCTAGGTTCGACACGATGGATACGAAGCCGATGGGAGGTGCCGAGGAAGCCCAAGAGTTGATTTCATCCAAGGCATACGCGTGGATGAGGAGGAGGAAGCGTCAAGGCAAAAGCACAAGGCAGGAGCCAGCCGGCCCCCAGGCCGGCCTAGGCCGGCTCCCAGGCCGGGCCCCCTCCAGACGACACCGGCCTCCAGGCCGGCCTAGGCCGGCTCCCTGGCCGGGCCCCCTACAGACGACGCCGGCCTCCAGGCCGGCCTAGGCCGGCTCCCAGGCCGGGCCCCCTACAGACGACGCCGGCCTCCAGGCTGGCCTAGGCCGGCTCCCAGGCCGGCCCCCCTCCAGAAGCCGCCGGCCTCCAGGCCGGCCCAGGCCGGCCCCAGGCCGGACCCCCACCGTTTTGTACTAGACTATAAATAGCTTTCCCCCTTTTCCATTGGAGGCAGAGAAGAATGAACTAGAGTTGAGCGTTGCTCCTTCCCGTGATGGGTTCCTCCGAGGAGGATGATGAATCTCTTGTTGTAGCTACTCTTTCACTGAGGTGTCTCTAGTAGTGCAAACCAATCTTTCACTGCGGTGATTCTATTGTATCGGTGGACCGGCCGGTAAGAGAAATCGGTTTCATTAAGCGTGTTGTTGACTTGGGTTTTGGGATCCGGAGGCTACTCCGTTGGGGGTTTGTTGCCGGGTGATTCTCCCTTGTAGGCTTCGCGAGTTATCCCCCACGAATTTGCCCTTTTCCCCTCGTGTTCTTCGTTTCCACCTCCGTGTTCTTCGTGTTCATCCTCTTTTCCCCTCAAATCCGTGAAGATCGGGCCAACCCCCTACATCATATGGTATCAGAGCAAGGGTTGCCACGGATTTGTCTTTGTTTCCACCCCCATATCCACAAAATTTTCTTTGATTTTGCTAATTTCGAAAATTTCCACCAAAAATAGCCTCAAATTGCTTTTGGATCGATCTGAGATTCTTGTGAGTTTTGGTAGGTTTTGATCCGTGGATCCATTGCTATACTTGTTGATCTACCTGACTTTGCGTTCCCATGGCCAAATTCCGTTGATTTCCCCTCCGATTTGGTGTTTTTCGGGCCGTTTTCCGCCCAAAATCGCCCATTTTCGCGTCCCGGAAAGGTAGTGTCGGCCGGCCTCCAGCCCGGCCTAGGCTGGCCTCTAGGCCGGACCCCCGGCAGAAGCCGCCGGCCTCCAGCCCGGCCTAGGCCGGCCCCCAGGCCGGTTCCCCTGCAGAAATTTTGTTTTGGCCATAACTTTTCACTCCGGACTCCGTTTTTGGTGATTTTCGTCTCTAATCGAAGCTACGGACAAGCTCTACATCACCACGGCGGTTGATCCATCATCTATTGCCACCATATTTCGTGATCAAGGAAGAGGCATTCCACTCCACGGGTGAAGATCGTCGACGAAAGGTATAACATCCCCAATTCTTCTCCCACCTTGCATCACTTGTTAGCCAAGCCATTTGTGCCTATCTTACCTATTGAGACTAGCTCATCTATGATTGCTTGGGCTTTGCACACTTGATACCTCGTAGTGTTCCGAGCAAACCTTGTATGCGCTAGTTGATATAGTCCTTGTTGGCAAGCAAGTAAGAGGCAAAAGAGAAAAGAGAGTAAGAGGCCAAAAGAGAGCATATAAAAGAATCAAAAGAGAAAAAGAAAAAGAAAGATCCTCATTGCCATATCTCTTGTAGGTCGCGCTAGCTCGATGAAAAATTCATAGGTGTGGTATCTTTGTGCAAATCTTGTAGCCCACCAATAAATTGCAATCGAGTTGGTTTCTCTCTTGTACTTGTGCGACTTGAGCTTTAGTTTTCGCTAGGTCCATCGCTAGCTCATTTTTGGTTGCACAAGTCCTACTTATCAAAGCGTGTGTTTCTATGTGCTTCACTCCTATCCTTTGAGATCGACTTGTATTTGCTTTGTGGTCATCGTGGTTCTCTACTTTCCTTTACAATATCTTGGTTTCCGGTTGTTCCATTTGCTTTCCACATTTCATGCCTATCCACTCATAAGCCGTGTGTGTTTTGGAGTTGCGTTTGGATCTTTGAAATTCAAGTCACCCGCATTCTTGTGTATCGGTTTCTCTTGGCATGGTCCACTAGTTCCAATACTATCTACTAGGTGAGGTTGGTTTCTTAGTTCCTCCCACTCCACATATATATACACTTGTCTTGTGATTGACCATGTCTAGTGAGAGCGGAGCATCCTATGGAGGCCATGATGATGAGAACATGATGAGCGACAACGACTTCGGCGCGCCAAGCATGGATGACATCATGGGCGACAACGACTACGGCGCCCCAAGCATGGATGATATGGTGGACCTCGACATCGACGACACCTCCACGAGCATGGACTACATGGCGGAGAACCACCACTACTACGACTACGATGCCGCAACCGTCCACGACATGGAGAGCTACACCGACTTCGAGCCCACAAGCGTCAACGCCATGGTGGACCGCTACAACGACTACAACTCCAATGATGTGGCGGGACCCTACATGGACTACGACTCCTCAAGGCACGTCAAGGATCTGCCACGCGCTACACATCATGTGGATGACGACACCGACGATGAGTACCCACCTCGGCGATCCTCAAGACCAAGAACTCAAGAGCGCCACCGCCGTCAAGAACCTACAAGCTCAAGGAGACGGAGCTCAAGGCATCTTCGCCTAGAGGACAAGGAGACACGCCCTCCTCCTCAACGTCAAGCTACCTCACCCTCGAGACGGCGGCCAATGCAAAGTGCCTATGCACACGAGTCTTCATCAAGGAACTCCAAGGATCTTCATCGGCGTACGTCTACTCATGATCATCATCGACGTCACTATGAGGACTCAAGCTACTCAAGGCCACGCCATCACGCATCTACATCAACTTCCAAGATGGCGGCAAGTACACATCATATGGAGTCTCCTCCGCGCGCCACAACCAAAAGAGCGTCCAAGCGTAGATCACACTCCAAGACGGACCGGGACATGCTTCTCAAACTCAAGGCCGACCTCGATGAGTTGAAGACCAAGCTCGACACCGACAATGCCAACTTCGAGATCGAGCAAGCCGAGCTTAAGACCATCCGCGAGGACTTCATCGCCGGCTTATCCAAGTTCTTCAAGCCCTCACATGAGGCTTCACCAAGCACATTGTCCACTCCACTACAAGATGGTGACCATGAAGATGGCGAGAAGACGGTCGAGCATGGGATTTTCCCTTCGACCAAGGAGGCGAGCATTGAAGAGGCTACCACTTGTGACGGTGAGCCAAGTGAAGAGGTTGAGCATGGGAGTGTCCCTTCAACCAAGGCGTCGAATGGAGTTGAGACTACCGATCCTATCCCTATGTGCTTGAATGATAAAATGGTACCAATCCCATATGAGCATGAGAGCCACCTAGCCCACTTGAGTGAGAGTGCAAGTGAGTTGAGTGCCTCCACCATATGCGAGATTGAGTGCTTCCACTTTGAGGGAATGAGTGATACACACCTTGAGTTGGGAGAGGTAGTTGATAGGTCAAGTGAGGACATTTTGATTTCTAACAACTTACCATCTACCTCTAGTGTGTTCTCTCATGTTGTGCTAGGTTCCATGGATGATGAGACGCCAAGCCTCGACATGTTGGTGCCTATGATGGAGAAGATGTACATGGAGGATGAAGTAGATGCCACCCCATGCTTACATGAAGATGTACAAGTCGGCTACATGGACGCCGCTACCTCTACCACAACACCTACTTCTCATGAGCGGGACTACAAAGGTACGCATATGGGTGTTGATGATGCCATGATCCCACTAGTGGACATGATGACTTGTGACTTGCTTGCATGCTATGGATGATCCTTTTGATGTCACATATGCTTCGTTCATATTCCCATGTGATACATTGTTTCAAACCAATGTTGATCATGCGGAATTATCTATTTGTGATGATGTTACCACATGCATGCCTTTTATGAAACTTTCGAATTTTCTCCCATTGTTGCATCCAAGAAGTTGAACAATTTCTCTTTCCAATGCTTGGTTTGCAATGATGTTGATATGATGTCTTATAAGAATGCCCCCATAGCTTTCTCAAAATTTGGAGATTCTTCCTTTTGCCATGTTGAGAATTTACCCTTCCTTTTGCATATTGACCACTCACATATGTCATACATTCCTTTTGATATTGGTGTGTTTGGTGATGTGCAAATGGATAGATGCGTCATAATGGATGACGCATTCATGTACCATGCACACAATTTCTTTTTATGGAATTTCGTGTGTAATGGCTCACGCTTCATAATGTCAACCTCAATTGAGCATGAGTTGACAAAAAGAGCTCTTGAGAGCATTTACCATGAGAGTTGTGGCTCCGACCAACCTCTATTTCCTTTTCCATGTTTTGCATCGAACAAATTGAACAATTGCTCTTTCCTTTGGTTCGCGTGCAAACATGTGAGTGCTTTGGTTTTCCTTTGTGACATTCATGCTCCCTTGATCTTCCTTGTAGATGATTTATGTGTTGCCGCAAACTTGATGAGCAATTTCTCTTTCCTTATGTTTGTTGGTCACCATAATGATATTTTGAGCATGTCTTGTCATGAGACCTTGGGATGTTATCTTCTTGGTGTTGCAACAAAATTGATGAACACTTGCTCTTCTCGTTGCTTTGTTTGCACCCATGATGGCGATGATAAGAGCCTCTCTCACCTTGTGTGGTTCACAAACCTCTCTTTCCGACGCTTTCAATGCAATGAACATCATATGGTTCAAAATGAGATAGCTTTCTTAGCCTTCTCAAATTTTCTTGGAGATTTTGTGTTCCCAAATTTTGAGGATGTTTGGACGAGTTGTTTGCACATTGACCTTGCATTTGTATTCCATTCCATATATTTGTGTTGTGCTAATGGTGTTATGAACAAATTTGGACATGTCATCAATGATGTGCTCCTCTATCATGCACACACATATTTTGCTTGGTCTTTGGTGCATATAGGTATCAATAGCGGCATGGTGACTTCTACTCCAACGTCGAGACATCTATCTCCTTCACTTGATGAGGACGTGCTAGCGTCGTGGACGACGCTTTTCGAAGGAGGGGGAGATGATGTAGCCCAACCCACGTCCATCACAAGGACAAACCATCCGACACATGCCAAGTCACCATGGGCGTCAAAGGTGAACTCTTTCCTCTTCGAGATCTCATTTCCTACCCTTTGGAATGGCATGCTACTTGAGCATCCGCCCCTTTGCATTGCTAGGTTCGACACGATGGATACGAAGCCGATGGGAGGTGCCGAGGAAGCCCAAGAGTTGATTTCATCCAAGGCATACGCGTGGATGAGGAGGAGGAAGCGTCAAGGCAAAAGCACAAGGCAGGAGCCAGCCGGCCCCCAGGCCGGCCTAGGCCGGCTCCCAGGCCGGGCCCCCTCCAGACGACACCGGCCTCCAGGCCGGCCTAGGCCGGCTCCCTGGCCGGGCCCCCTACAGACGACGCCGGCCTCCAGGCCGGCCTAGGCCGGCTCCCAGGCCGGGCCCCCTACCGACGACGCCGGCCTCCAGGCCGGCCTAGGCCGGCTCCCAGGCCGGCCCCCCTCCAGAAGCCGCCGGCCTCCAGGCCGGCCCAGGCCGGACCCCCACCGTTTTGTACTAGACTATAAATAGCTTTCCCCCTTTTCCATTTGAGGCAGAGAAGAATGAACTAGAGTTGAGCGTTGCTCCTTCCCGTGATGGGTTCCTCCGAGGAGGATGATGAATCTCTTGTTGTAGCTACTCTTTCACTGAGGTGTCTCTAGTAGTGCAAACCAATCTTTCACTGCGGTGATTCTATTGGATCGGTGGACCGGCCGGTAAGAGAAATCGGTTTCATTAAGCGTGTTGTTGACTTGGGTTTTGGGATCCGGAGGCTACTCTGTTGGGGGTTTGTTGCCGGGTGATTCTCCCTTGTAGGCTTCGCGAGTTATCCCCCACGAATTTGCCCTTTTCCCCTCGTGTTCTTCGTTTCCACCTCCGTGTTCTTCGTGTTCATCCTCTTTTCCCCTCAAATCCGTGAAGATCGGGCCAGCCTCCTACATCAGGTGAGGGCGCCGTCCTCTTGATGGTTGTTGGAGGTTGAGGTGTAGCACCTTTGACATTGCCTTGAGCGTGGATTTGAACCATGGGTTGTGTTGATGATGAAGCTTTTGCAGCAAAGAAGGACTTGGCCTTGACGTACTTGAGCTCTTCCGCAACTTGGCGCTCGGCCTTCATTGCTTGATGCACTAGCTCGACAAGGTTCTCATAGGGTTCGAATTCCACTATCTTCTTTATGGGGTACATGAGGCCGTTCAAGAAGCGTGCCATTGATTGTTCCTCGGATTCAACAATGTGTGCGCGGGAGAGAGTTGACTCCATCTCCTTGTAGTACTCGTCAACCGTCTTGAGGCCTTGTTTGAGCTCTTGCAACTTCTTGTACAAATCACGCGCATAGTGATGTGGCACAAAACGCTTGTGCATTTCCTTCTTAATGTCATTCCATGTGTCGATTGGATCTTCAAAGGAGGCTTGGAGTTGTTCCCACCAAAGTTGAGCATAGCCTTCGAATTCTAGGGAGGCGAGGTCAACCCATTTGTCTTGTGGCTCCTTGTAGACACGAAATAGTTTGGAGACCTTGGATTCCCATGCAATGTAGTTGATGAGGACATCCCTAGTACATTTGTTATTCCTCCTATTGATGCTGATGTTGCTGTTCGAGAGAAACAAGATGAAGTGAGGATTGGTCCAATGACTAGATCAAGAACCAAACTAATAGAACAGCAGGTGAACTCACTCCTATTAAATTATGATGTTTGTTCTTATGATAATTTTATACTACCTAAATCCCTGCATTTATGTATGATTCAGGTTATTGATAACACAAGCATTATTGGAGGCAAGGAGCATGAAGCCATGGAGCCAAGCCTGGGAGAACACAAGGAGAGAGTTGATCATGGCAGCACAAGCAAGAAGGAGAAGCCAGGAGCTGAATTGGTTGGAGTTGGAAGCGCTGAGGACATGTCCTATGGTGCACCAGGCCACAATTAATTGTGCTGCGTTTTATATGTTATTGGGGGCACCAAGGACATGTCTTAGGCCCTCCCACACGTGTGGAATAAGGGCCTGTGTGCTCAAGTGGCCGAATCCCTCTATGGGTCGGTTTGTACCCCTTAGGTTGAGTCCAAACATGAGTTGGTTCGAGTCCTAGTCAGGATAGGGGCTGGTGTTTGCGCAACCCTAGTTGTGGCCGCACCCCCCCCCCTCTCATATATACCTCTTCACCTGCGTGAGAGAGGTTTTAGACTACCTTTACTCATAAACCCTAGAACTCCATTGTTGATTGCTGAAGCATTCATCTGGAATTGATATTCTGCAAGTTTTGCGTGTAATCTGCTATTCCACTGGGAATTAGTTGATACAGGACCACTAGTAGTCAGTGGCTGCTCGTGCAAGTGTGTGGATTTACGAATATCCAAGGGATTGGTTGCTGCTGCAATTGGCATCAGGAATTAGCCGGAGAGTTCGTGGAGAGACACAATTTATCAGATCCCTGTTATTGTGTGAGTTCATCGAGAAGATCAGGAAACCCCTTATCATCTTGGTATCAGATTTACAGGTTAACTCGGTGAGCTATCGTGATCTAGTAGATTAGTTCTTGTTTTCATTACCTATCCAGGAAAAAGCCACAAAAAATAAGATTAGTTCGAGCCATAGCCTTAGATCATCACTTCTATCAAGTTTTCGTTGCTGTTTGTGGTTGATTTTCATGTTCCTTTTCCTTTTTTTTTGAGACCTTTGTTTTCGGTCTAGGTTTAGGGTTCTAGGTGCTCTTGGAATCCTCCCTGTCGTGTCCACAAATTTTCATCCAAAAAGACCCTTCCGATCCAAAGTTCTACTCAATTTGGGTTGTTTTCGGTTTCCTGCCGCGTCACCAAATCGCGAAGAATCTCTGCCGCCGCCGTGCCCTAGCCGGAGTCGGAGTCCACCCCGTACGTGAAAAACGGCCCGCGCGCTCGACTTTTTCGCTGTTCGCTCACACAGCGCGCTGCCGCGACAGCAATTTTGGCTCGTTTCTCTGCCGCAGTACGAATTTCCTGCCGAGAGGTGTGTTTTTTTAGCTCTAGTTCTTTTTCGGTTTAGTTTTCTTTTCCAATTTCTTTAGGTTTTCTTTTCCTATCTTTGTGAGACTTAGCCACAGCCATTCTACAGCAACATATAGGTATCTTTCCCAAAAAGAATAGCTACTTATTGCTCACTCCAGGCTGCTCTTTATCACATACATTGTGTCACATTGATACTTTTGTGTTTCTTTTTGCTCCTAGCTAGTTTGGCCAGTTTTAAAAGTATAAAAAAAGAAGAGAAAAACAGAAAATAGAAAAACAGAAGTGAGAAAAGAGAAAAAGGCCTTGAGATACATTGCTATACTGTTATTGGAGCTGATTCATCACTACTATATTGACTTTTTCCTTTGAGCAATCTTGTGCCTGTGATATATTTGAGCATAGCTAGTGTCTTTCGAGTGCATTGCAATATTTCCATCCATATAATTGCATTGCCACATTTGTCTCCACTTTGGTGTGAGTTTCCTCGGTGTTATTTTCTGTCATCACAAACAGCAAATAGGACTTGTTATTGGTGTTGTTAGGTATCCATACCAAGCCCCACTATATATCTTGCTTTGCCTTGCGTTAGCTCAAATCCCTGGGTATTCTTTTATTCACACCAAGCCATAGTAGTGCTGTTTACTTGTGGTAAGTATTGCTATTCATTTTGGAACAGTAAGTTAACCTCATTGCTTTGCTGTTTTGAGTGAGTTGTGAGAGAACACCACATCCCATATTTTTGTTGTCACTAACACATTAATCCATGGAGTCTGTGGCTAGTGATGTGCAGGGGGATAACATTGGTGGGAAAGCTCCCGAGGCCACTTATGAGAAGACTGTTGATGATATTCTCACATGGGGAGATCTATCCAAATTTAGAGACATGATCACTGCCAGAATGGATAAGAAGCTTGATGCTTATGATGAGAGCTTGAGGAGGGATTTACAGCAGATGGATATTAACATTGAGAAAGCTGCTTCTCAAGAATCTGTTGATATTATGCAAGAATCTGTCACTAATTTGACTAGACAAATTACACAATTGTCTACTCAACTAGAAACAAAGAGGTCATGATGATGATTGGGAACCAGGCCGAGCCCTCGCTTATCATGGCCGTGGAGGTTTTGCTGCTAGAAGAATACAAGCTCATGATAATCATAGAGAAGATGATGGTTTGGGCAAGCCAAAATTTTCCATTCCTCCTTTCACTTTTGATACGGATGATGTAGAGGAATATTTGATGTGGGAGCTTAAAATTGAGAAGCTATGGAGATTGCATGATTACAATGAAGATAGGAAGATTAAATTGGCTTCTTCTAGTTTTGATGGTTATGCTCTATTGTGGTGGGATAATATTACACAATTGAGGGCAGAAAATGGTGATCCTGAAGTGGTTACTTGGGCTACTATGAAGCAGCTTATGAGAAACATATTTGTTCCCAAGAATTATGTGAGAACATTATATGATAAATTTCAGCAATTGAAGCAAGGTACATTGTCTGTTGATGCTTATTATAGAGAGATGGAGTTGATTATTCAGAGGGCCAAAGTGAGCGAGGAACCAGAACATACTATGCAGCGTTTTCTCTCAGGTTTGCAATTTAAAATCAGAAGCATTGTGAGGCATCTCCAATATAATGATATGAATGAATTGCTACATCATGCAAGGGAGGCAGAATCACAGCTAGCCGAGGAGGCAAAGATGAGTGCTAGGAGGTTGTTTTCACCTCGAAATAATAATTTTTCTTCTCCATCACCACAACCAGCACCTAGACGTGGGGTTTCTACACCCAAGGCCGAGAGCACACCCTCCACTTCTAGGAGGCAAGTGCTAGTGGATCCACTTCTTCCACAGCACGCAATAGAGACATGGAATGTCACACATGTGGGGGCAAAGGCCACTTTAAGAGAGAATGCCCAAATAAAAAGACCATGCTTATTAATGAGGATAATGAGTATGAGACTGGAGATGATGCTGATCCTACTGAGGAGGATGATTGTGATGAACAAGGAGGTCCACTTGATGCTTATGCCACACATTACCCTAGTATTGTTTGCTCCCAAAATGCTGCTGCTTTGAGTGTTATTCCTTCTCCAGAAAATCAGAGGTGCAATCTTTCCCAAACCAAAGCAATTGTAGGTCCTAAAATGGCTTGCAAAGTTATTATTGATGGAGGGAGTTGCAGAAATCTTGCTAGTAAAGAGCTATGTGCAAAGCTGAAACTGAAATATATTCCACACCCTCATCCTTATTATATACAATGGCTGAGTGATAAAGGAGAGATGAAGGTGAGCTACATTGATAAAAGGATCAAGGGGATGATCCTATGATTGTTGTCCCGATCTTTCACAGCGAGTAAACCGGATAGATAAATCCTTCCAACAACGTCGATGAACGTCACCTGAAGGTGGGGAATAAATCCAGCGAGCAACGTGATGAAGATCACCACGCCTCTAGCCTGAGCACGATAACACTTGATGAACACAAGCACCCTCGCAACAATCTTTATTACAAACTGATAAACGGCATCGCCGTCCCCGGAGGGAAGCTTCACCAATGGAGCTCAAAGTCTATGGACTGTTTTTAATCTAAACTGAAAGCTGCCTAAACCCTAACTCGGCCAGCCCCTTATATGGATGGGGTGGGGCGTACTGTAGCGCCGCACTGTAGCTACAGTACCGACCTAATTGGGGCACCCCACTAATGGGCCTAACTAGTTCGGTTGGACAGGCCCAAACCGAACACTTATTAAAAATAGCAAAGACGACATAAATAAAATTACAATTGACAAGTCTATCTTGGGGGAGTCCTGAAGTTAGGCCGCACCTCCTCCGTCGTGCCCATATCATCCTCCCCCCCCCCCTTCAAGAAGCGTTGTCCTCAACGCTTGAGGGTCGGCTCGAAAAGGTGGGGGTATATAAATAAGAGCATCACGCTTGTTCGCCGTCTTCAAGTCTTGCTTGCCTTCCACGCCACGTCCTCCCTCTCGGCCTACTTGACTTGATACAGCACTTGGTGCCTCTTTTCTTCTCCACATGAGCTTGGACTTTGGCGCCACTACCTTCTTCTCAAATCTGGATGGAGCCCTTTGTGGAACATGAAGCTTCTTTGCATGACCCTGCAAAATAGTAATGCCTGGACCACACAACTGACGAACACGTCCATCCTTTCCTTTATGCATCCGCACTGCTGCTCCAACAAAACGCCTCATAGGTGTGCTGACATAGCTGCGACCGTCTACTCGCGGCACCACACGCACCGAAACACAATCAGCACAATCATCATCGGTTTGAACACCTTTGTCAACACAAACTGGAACACATGCTGCAATATCCCTCCTTTCTTCAACCGGCTTGTCACCAACAAGAACAACTGGCTCGTCATCTACATGCACGGCTGAATCAGTTTCAGTACCAACGCTCCTTGCATCATGCTCCTCTTGCTGCAACTTAGCTAACCTTGGCTTTGGCTTAGCTTTATGCAACTTCTCCTTGTGCACCACCAGCACCACATCGGACTTGATTTGATCATCTTGCATAGGCTTCAAAGTCCGCTGTTTGCCATCATGCACAAATGAATATGTATTTGCTCTTCCAGCATGCATAGCATTGCGATCATATTGCCATGGACGTCCAAGTAACAATCCACACACCTCCAATGGCAACACATCGCACTCAACCTCATCAACATAGTCACCAACTGTAAATGGCACACGCACCTTGTGAGTAATCTTCATCATACCGCAACTATTGACCCACTCAACATGCCTCGGTTCGGGAATTCGCCATGTGGACAACCCAATGCCTCGACAACCGCCTTGCTAATGCCATTACAGTAGCTACCACTGTCAATCATCAACTTGCATGCTTTGCCTTTGATCATACACTGCGCCTGAAATAAACTCCATCGCTGGCCTCTATCCGCTCTCATGCAAGTATCATCATGTACTCTCTTGAGTTGCATATTCAGCCCACTCAATGGTACAACATCCTCAGGAGTAACCACCTTATCCATCTCCTTGGATTTCTCCAAAAATCTGGAACGCAGAAATTCTCTGAACATCTCCCAATTACATTCGCTATCCCTCATGTCCTTCGCATATTTCTCGTTACGCCACCAACCAGCCACCGTCACATCCACACGCCGAGATGCAAGAACATATTCAGTATAGCTACCAAAAACTTGACTGTTTGCACGACATCTTGCAAATCCACGAACCATGTCAGATTCCCAAGACTGAAATCCTGCATACGTTGCAGAACTTTCCAACTTCCAACTCAATTGTTCTCGATCATATGCCTTTCCTGCCTTGATATTAGTGTAATCAAGAAACAGATCATTGGACCTTTCCATCATACAAATAGGACTTGAAGAACCCATCTCTGTAGACAAACTGCAACCAAAAACTTCTTTCCAACTTGATTCTGCTGCGGCAGAGAAAATGACGGATTTTTGTGCCACGGCAGAAAATCGCGGACTCGCGGACAGACTGACGCTCTGAATTTGAAACGGACGTAATTTTCTCGTACGAAGTCCGAATCAGGCAAGTAAATACTCTTTGGAAAGGAAATTTTGTGTACTTTCCAATGGGTAGCTTCCCAGGTCCCGATTCACCACGTACAGCTCGAAGTTTCCCGAACAAGTCGACGGTCGTTTCTGGACCAGGCAGAACACGTGATTGAAACTGCTGCTCCTTCCTCGTGGCTGCCACCACCAAAAGCAATCTAGCTGTCCACGTATGGATCTGATCTCTTCACCATGCGGAGCAAAGCCCTGATGCAAAGCAATCTCCTCCAACAGCAGCCGCCCAGCAGATCAATCTTGATGCAAAGCGATCTCCACCAACAGCAGCCGCAATCTCCTCCAAATCAACCGATCTAGATAAGATCGATCAACACACCCTCGCTGTGAACAACCCAGTAATCTGATACCACATGATAAGGATCAAGGGGATGATCCTATGATTGTTGTCCCGATCTTTCACAGCGAGTAAACCGGATAGATAAATCCTTCCAACAACGTCGATGAACGTCACCTGAAGGTGGGGAATAAATCCAGCGAGCAACGTGATGAAGATCACCACGCCTCTAGCCTGAGCACGATAACACTTGATGAACACAAGCACCCTCGCACAATCTTTATTACAAACTGATAAACGGCATCGCCGTCCCCGGAGGGAAGCTTCACCAATGGAGCTCAAGTCTATGGACTGTTTTTAATCTAAACTGAAAGCTCCCTAAAACCCTAACTCGGCCAGCCCCTTATATGGATGGGGTGGGGCGTACTGTAGCGCCGCACTGTAGCTACAGTACCGACCTAATTGGGGCACCCCACTAATGGGCCTAACTAGTTCGGTTGGACAGGCCCAAACCGAACACTTATTAAAAATAGCAAAGACGACATAAATAAAATTACAATTGACAAGTCTATCTTGGGGGAGTCCTGAAGTTAGGCCGCACCTCCTCCGTCGTGCCCATATCATACATGGTGCGAGTGGAATTCCAAATTAGGCCATATACTGATACCATTGAGTGTGATGTTGTGCCCATGTCCGTTTGTCACATGTTGCTTGGAAGACCATGGCAGTTTGACAGGAATGTTACACATAATGGGAGAGCTAACACATACCAGTTGAATTGGCATGGGAAGGATATTATTTTGAGACCTATGACACCACAGCAAATTGTAAATGAGTCTCGTCAAAAAACATAAGTGAATTTAGAGAAGGAGAGTGCGAAAGAAAAACAAGAGAGTAATCCTTCTATGAGTGAAAAAAATAAGCCGAGTGGTAAAAATAAAAGTGAGGTCGTGAGCCTTTTATGTATGCTAGCCACCAAAGAGGTGATGTAGGGTGTTGGCCCGATCTTCACGGATTTGAGGGGAAAAGAGGATGAACACGAAGAACACAGAGGTGGAAACGAAGAACACGAGGGGAAAAGGGCAAATTCGTGGGGGATAACTCGCGAAGCCTACGAGGGAGAATCACCCGGCAACAAACCCCCAACGGAGCAGCCTCGGATCCCAAAACCCAAGTCAACAACACGCTTAATGAAACCGATTTCTCTTACCCGGCCGGTCCACCGATCCAATAGAATCCACAAGGGAAAGATTGGTTTGCACTACTAGAGACACCTCAGTGAAAAAGTAGCTACAACAAGAGATTCATCATCCTCCTCGGAGGAACCATCACGGGAAGGAGCAACGCTCAACTCTAGTTCATTCTTCTCTACCTCAAATGGAAAAGGGGGAAAGCTATTTATAGTCTAGTACAAAACGGTGGGGGTCCGGCCTGGGCCGGCAGGCCGGCCTGGAGGCCGGCGTCGTCTGGTGGGGGACCGGCCTGGAGGCCGGCGTCGTCTGGTGGGGGACCGGCCTGGGGGCCGGCCTGGAGGCCGGCATCGTCTGTAGGGGGCCCGGCCTGGGAGCCGACCTAGGCCGGCCTGGGGGCCGGCTGGCTCCTGCCTTGTGCTTTTGCCTTGACGCTTCCTCCTCCTCATCCACGCGTATGCCTTGGATGAAATCAACTCTTGGGCTTCATCGGCACCTCCCATCGGCTTCTTATCCATCGTGTCAAACCTAGCAATGCAAAGGGGCGGATGCTCAAGTAGCATACCATTCCAAAGGGTAGGAAATGAGATCTCGAAGAGGAAAGAGTTCACCTTTGACGCCCATGGTGACTTGGCATGTGTCGGATGGTTTGTCCTTGTGATGGACGTGGGTGGGCTACATCATCTCCCCCTCCTTCGAAAAGCGTCGTCCACGACGCTAGCACGTCCTCATCAAGTGAAGGAGATAGATGTCTCGACGTTGAAGTGGAAGTCACCATGCCGCTATTGATACCTATACGCACCAAAGACCAAGCAAAATATGTGTGTGCATGATAGAGGAGCACATCATTGATGACATGTCCAAATTTGTTCATAACACCATTAGCACAACACAAATATATGGAATGGAATACAAATGCAAGGTCAATGTGCAAACCACTCGTCCAAACATCCTCAAAATTTGGGAACACAAAATCTCCAAGAAAATTTGAGAAGGCTAAGATAGCTATCTCATTTTGAACCATATGATGTTCATTGCATTGAAAGCGTCGGAAAGAGATGTTTGTGAACCACACAAGAGAGCTCTTTATCATCG
>QRDG01002143.1:0-159038 GCA_012064385.1 Puccinellia tenuiflora | reverse complement strand
AAGCACTCAACCTCACATATGGTGGAAGCACTCAACTTACTATCACTCTCACTCAAGTGGGCTAGGTGGCTCTCATGCTCACATAGGATTGGTACCATTTTATCATTCAAGCACATAGGGATAGGCTCGGTAGTCTCAACTCCATTCGCCGCCTTGGTTGAAGGTAAAATCCCATGCTCAACCTCTTCACTTGGCTTGCCGTCACAAGTGGTAGCCTCTTCAATGCTCGCCTCCTTGGTCGAAGGGAAAATCCCATGCTCGACCGTCTTCTCGCCATCTTCATGGTCACCATCTTGTGGTGCTGTGGACAATAAGCTCAGTGAAGAGTCATGTGAGGGCTTGAATAACTTGGATAAGCCGGCGATGAAGTCCTCGCGGATGGTCTTGAGCTCGGCTTGCTCGATATCGAAGTTGGCATTGTCGGTGTCGAGCTTGGTCTTCAACTTGTCGAGGTCGGCCTTGAGTTTGAGAAGCATGTCCCGGTCCTTCTTGGAGTGTGATCTACTCTTGGACGCCCTTTTGGTTGTGGCACGCGGAAGAGACTCCATATGTTGTGTACTTGCCGCCATCTTGGAAGTTGATGTAGATGCGTGATGGCGTGGCCTCGAGTAGCTTGTGTCCTCATAGTGACGTTGATGATGATCATGATTAGACGTACGCCGATGAAGATCCTTGGTGTTCCTTGACGAAGACTCATGTGCATAGGCACTTTGCGTTGGCCGCCGTCTCGAGGGTGAGGTAGCTTGACGTAGAGGAGGAGGGCGTGTCTCCTTGTCCTCTAGGCGAAGATGCCTTGAGCTCCGTCTCCTTGAGCTTGAAGTAGGTGCTTGACGGCGGTGGCGCTCTTGGGTTCTTGGCCTTGAGGATCACCGAGGTGGGTACTCATCGTCGGAGTCATCATCAACAAGGTGTGTAGAGCCTCGTGGAAGATCCTTGACGTGCCTTGAGGAGCCGTAGTCGATGTAGGGTTCCACCACCTCATTGGAGTTGTAGTCTAAGTAGTGGTCCGCCATTGTGTTGATGCTCTTGGACTCGAACTCGGTGTAGCTCTCCATGTCGTGGACGGTTCCGGCATCGTAGTCATAGTAGTGGTGGTTATCCGCCATGTAGTCCATGCTCGTGGAGGTGTCGTCGATGTCGTGGTCCACCATGTCATCCATGCTTGGGGCGCCGTAGTTGTTGTCGCTAATGATGTCATCCATGCTTGGCGCAACGTAGTCGTTGTCGCTCATCATGTTCTCATCATTATGGCCTCCATAGGATTCTCCGCTCTCACTAGACATGGTCAATCACAAGACAAGTGTATATATATGTGGAGGTGAAAGGAACTAAGAAACCAACCTCACCTAGTAGATAGTATTGGAAGTAGTGGACCATGCCAAGAGAAACCGATACACAAGAATGCGGGTGACTTGAATTTCAAAGATCCAAACGCAACTCCAAAACACACACGGCTTATGAGTGGATAGGTATGAATTGTGGAAAGCAAATGGAACAACCGAAAACCAAGATATTGTAAAGGCAAGTAGAGAACCACGATGATCACCAAGCAAATACAAGTAGATCTCAAAGGATATGAGTGAAGCACATAGAAACACACGCTTTGAAAAGTGGGACTTGTGCAACCAAAATGAGCTAGTGATGGACCTAGCGAAGACTAAAAAGCTCAAGTTAAACAAGTGCAAGAGAAACCAACTCGATTGCAAATTATTGGTGGGCTACAAGATTTGCACAAAGATACCACACCTACAAATTTTTCATCAAGCTGGCGCGACCTACAAGAGATATGGCATTGAGTCTCTTTCTTTTTCTTTTCTCTTTTGATTCTTTTCAATTTCTCTTTTGGCCTCTTACTCTCTTTTTCTCTTTTTGCCTCTCACTTTGCTTGCCAACAGCAACTATATCAACTAGCGCATACAAGTTTGCTCGGAACACTACGAGTTATCAAGTGTGCAAAGCCCAAGCAATCATAGATGAGCTAGTCTCAATAGGTAAGATAGGCACAAATGGCTTGGCTAACAAGTGATGCAAGGTGGGAGAAGATTTGGTGATGTTATACCTTTCGTCGACGATCTTCACCCTTGGAGTGGAATGTCTCTTCCTTGATCACGAAATATGGTGGCAATAGATGATGGATCAACCGCTATGGCGATGTAGAGCTTGTCGGTAGCTTCGATTAGAGACGAAATGTAACGCCCCAAGATCGGTACTATGCAGATTTTAGCGTTCCAGCCTAATCCGCATAATAACGATCCTAAAGGACGCCCACCAGGCATAACGTGCACATCGCAACACACACGTTATGCGGGTGGAATTGTGATAACATTACAACAGTTCTCGATGGAACCCACAAAAGAACATATATACAACAACGACTCACCGAGTCAAGAGCAAGATACAATACAAAGATCCAAATAACAACGGAAGCGGGTAGCGTCCGACTACGGACAAGATACAAATTGGACTAAGAGTCCTGAAGACAAGCAAAGGCACCATATCCCTGCCCAGGCCAAGCCGGAGGGATTCCCAAGGTAACGTCGTTAGACTTCAAACCTGTTGGCTGCATTGGAATAGCAGCCCCGAAAGGGGGTCAGTACTAGTAGAAGTACTGGCAAGTAATACTCACAAGATATCAAAACTAGAATTCCCAGAGAAGAGGGGTTAGCGATTGAGGCGGAGGAAAGCAGCACTATCAACTAATAGAGACACGCTATAAACTTTCGTCTAATAGAGAATAGGTAAGAGAGCGCATAGGTAACCAACTATGCTAACACCAAACATACCCAGCCAATTCCTTACCAGCCCGTTTATCCCACGAGCAGCAAGCCCAAAGGCACTCACACCGTTGGCAAAATTTTATAATTTATTATTTGAAGTAGCTCTATCTTACTAGTCAAGTTATTATTACCAGGTGTAGGTTGTCTATGATCTTGTTAGCCAGCATCATCACCAAGTCGTCAATAACCGCGGACACGGCTTTTCGAAAAGATTTAACCCTGCAGGGGTGCACAAATGTAACCACACGCACTTCAACCCTTGTTGCCAGCTATTAGCACACTTCCTAAGGTGTACTGGCAGGGTATCCGACGCTACATTTTCCTTCACTACCGCACAAGTCCAGGGAACCACCTAGCTAAGTCTGACCCACCTTGAAAGTCCGGCCGAAGCTCCGAGGTGGACTTAACCGTTTGCTTCTACGGCTAGGTGACACAAACTACCATGAGTTGGTCACTTCACATCATACCGCAAGCCCTACGTAAGTAACCACGTATCCATCTTACCATATCATCCGCGCTTGTAACCGTAGAAACACCCGAACTACTTGTGACGCCCTGGACAAGGCTGCAGATCCGGTACTAGGTCGAGGGGTGACGTGGGTACACCTTTCGGGTGTGCTACCGTGGACTACCCTGGTGCGGAAGAGAATAAAAGGCCCATCTGTTATCAGGCCCAAGAATGAGGCCCCAAAGGAAAGACTAGAGATATAAGGTCGGCAGGCCCAGATGTAAACCTAGTCGGTAAAGGACCCAAGACCCAGTCCCACTATTTAAAGACTGGGAGGGCCGCCGACCTAGGGTACGTTCATACTCACCACCAGAAACCCTAGCGAGATCGCATCTCACGATCTCGCCATTGTAACCAATCTGTAAGCTCCATCATCAATACCAGACAAGCAGGACGTAGGGCTTTTACCTTCGGGGGCCTAAACCTGGGTAAATCTCTCTTGTCAGCCGACAAATCCACCAGTACCACCATCTTCTTCTCCTATTCTCTCAACCCGAGGATGTCATCCGAGGGATTTAGCGTGGTAACCCCACGTCAATTGGCGCCGTCTGTGGGAAAGACTGGTGCTGGATCTACGGATTCGGCGGCTTCATCAGCGACCATCGGCGACTCGCCGGATCTGCAGCAGCCGATCTACTTCGGCTCCCTGGGTTTTCACCCGTACTCGCCGGTCATGCAATCGGCCTTCGAGGACATACAAGCTGGCGTGGAGACGAGCTTTGGCAAGCTACGCTTCTACGTCAACAAGTGGGGCACGCTCCGTCTCACGGACGCACCTCCTTCCGCATCGAAGGAACTCGCCACTTCATCGACTTCATCGGTGGAAGTCGCAACTTCATTGACTGCATCGGTGGACATCCTGTCACCCCGCGCGGATCTCGCGGGGGGAACGCTCGACGAACCTGCGTCGCCTTTGGTCGCAGCATCGCGATCTACATCGCCAACCGTCAACTTCGCGCGCACGACCGAGACGCCGGTCGCGCCATACATCTCATCTACCCCGTCAAGCTCTACGTACTCCACCGGCGGAGCCTCGGCATCCTTCGAGTCCGCCTTCAACGACGACTCCGACGATCAAACGCCGTATCTCTCGCTGATCGAGGTATACATGACGGTGCCCGCAGGAGGAGGAGCATCAGGACCCGGGGAAACGACCGCGGCAGGAGCCGCAGCCGCCGCCGCCACCGCAAGGACAGCAGCCACCAACACGGAGGTCGAAGTAAACGCTCCACCTAACAGGGGTGGTCAGCCGAGCTACCCATACGTCGTCACCCTGTAAAACGGGCGGACGCAGCTCCACATCAACCAGGCTATGGGCGAAAAAGCAATCAAGGCTGTAGCGGATGGCCAACCGGCAGCCGACGCGACACCAGAAGACCTGGCATGCTACCAGTACCTGCTGTGGCAAGAAAGCCTCAAGCTGGAAGCCACGAGAGCGGAGCTGGAGGAGCACAGAAGGCAGGCCAGCATATCGAGTGCGCGGCGGGCAGGTCTGTCCGTCCAATCTTCAGGGCGATCCCGCGACCCCCAAGCACAGCCTCGGTACTTGCGGATACCAGAGGCAGATCGGAACAACGTCACCCGTAATCTGGAGGCGTCCTTCATGTCTGTGGACGAGCAGGGAATCCCTATCCCCAAGACTGCCTCTGCTGTACTAATGTCGGTGGCCACATACCTGCAGGCTACACAGCCGCCAGAAAGCGATCCGCGGGCAGCCCTGCATCGCCAACAAATCAAGTTCCTCAGTACAATGGGGACGACATTGATACCTGAGGAGCCACAACCAGTTGCAACCGCAGCAGCTGGCAACAACATGGTCAATCGCCGCCAGCCGAGTCCACGGCGGGAGACAAGAACTCGAGAAGCGGGCGACCGTACTCGAGATCGAGAAAACCACGTCACACGCGGCAACAATGAGCGAGCAGCTCCAGAAGAAGAAAACCGCGTCACCCGCGACTGGCGAAACCGCGGTAATCGCGGGCACGAGGAGCGCTACCAGCTCACCGAGGGTGAAGATGTGCGCAATGCCATCACGCATAACAAGGTCACCAGGAACCGCTCCAGGCGAGCAGTGCAAGAGGAGGAAAGCGACAGCTCGTCGTCTGAGGACGACGTCGAACCCTGCGGCGCACTATGCTTCAGTCGACGCATCCGGGAGACCAGGATGCCGAAAGGATTCAGGTTAACCTCGAAAACCCCCAAGTATGATGGCCTGCAAGAGCCGTCCGCCTGGTTGGAGGACTACCTGACGGCGGTAACCTGCCAAAGAGGATCGACGTCTACTGCCATGCAGTACATACAACTCATGCTCTCGGGATCGGCTAGAGCCTGGCTTAAAAGCCTACCGAGAGGCGCATACATCTGCTGGGAGGACTTCAAAGAGGGCTTCATCCGCAACTTCATCGGCACGTACAAGAGACCCGCCTCATTCGAGGAGCTGCGAGCTTGCAAGCAGCGTGAAGATGAGACGCTGCGCGAGTACATCCAGCATTGGACTCTCCTCCGCAACGCGACGGAGAAGATATCGGAAGACAACGCCATATACGCGTTCACCCGAGGAGTCTATTGGGTCGAGCTCCGGGAGACCTTTGGTCGAGTGAAGCCAAAAACCATCGCCCACCTCATACAGATAGCCAATGAGTGGGCCGGTGGCGAAGAATCCATACGCAACGAGCGCTGGCACACCTGGCGTCAACGGTGATCAAGGTTCTTGGAGTCGCCGTAACAACGACCGCCGTCGCAAGAGGAAGTCGCGCGTCTACGAGGACACGGAGGGCACGGAACTCGTGGCGGCAGGCTTTACTTACAGCCGCGAGCAAAGAAACCGTGACGACAATCACTATGAGCGCGATAGTCGAACAACCGGTTACAAGAGCAGCAAGGAAGTCAAGCGCGAATGGCGACCGCGAGAGTCACGAAGTGGCCGAGCTCCACGGCCTCCTCCAACGCTTCATGACGCGTGCCGATTCCACATGTTCAGGGATGAGAACGGTGTTCTTACGTCCAAGCACCTCCTCAAAGACTGTGAAAAGTTTCAAGACCTCCATGCGCAGTACGCACAGCTCCTTTTGCAACAACAGCAGCAGGCGCAGGGGGTACCGGGAGCATTGGCTGTGGGAGCACCGCACGCTCCACCATTGCCTCCGGGACACATGGCGGGTGCAATCCAGTACCAGCCACGGATAGAAGAGCCAAGATCTGATGGAGATGCTTATCCAAAACCTGTGGGTCGCATGTTCATGATCCAGAAAGGACGTCCCTCAAATCGGGACCAAAAACTCATAACAAGGCAGGTCCACCTTGCCGTCAAATCACCACCCGCGGTACCGGAGTACCTCAACTGGTCACATGCCAGCATAACATTCACCAGGGACGATCACCCACCTCAAGTCCCGCGGCCGGGTAACGCGGCACTCGTTTTGGACGCACAGATAGGAGGCTTCACTATGAGCCGCGTGTTCATGGATGGTGGCAGCGGAATCAATATCATGTTCGCCGACACGCTGCGCGGAATGAACATACTGACGACAAGCCTGGCGCCCTCCGTCAACACCTTCCACGGCATAGTACCAGGGAGGCCAGTCTATCCCCTGGGAACGATCTCACTCGATGTGATCTTTGGCGAGCCAGCTAACTTTCGGAAGGAGCGGATAGAGTTCGAGGTGGTTGACTGGAAGTCGCAGTACCATGTCATCCTGGGACGACCAGCGTTTGCGCGGTTCATGGCCGTACCGCACTATGCCTACCTGAAACTGAAGATGCCGCGGCCCTACGGGACAATCACCGTCAACGGAAACTTCGAGCGATCCGACGAGTGCGATCGCAAGTTCAACACGATCTCTGAGTCATTCGGGGCGCAGGAGCAGCTCCAGGAGTTGGCACTCGCCAACGACCGCACCCTCTTTCCCGAGGGCAAACAATCAGCGTCAGGCTCCGCCTTTAACGCAACAAACGACACAAGGGAGCATCAGGTGCACCCAACGGACCCTAAGAAGACGGTCCTCGTATCGACGAGCTTGCCTTCTGCATAGGAAGGCGCGCTCGTCGAGTTCCTACGTGAGAACTGGGAGATTTTCGCCTGGTGTCCAGCCGACATGCCAGGCATACCCAGGGAATTCGCCGAGCACGCCCTCCAAATCCTGCCCAATGCAAGACCCGTCAAGCAAACGATGCGCCGCTTTGCGGAGCCGAAGCGCCTCGCCATTGGGCAAGAAATTGATAGGCTCCTAGCAGCCAACTTTATCCGGGAGATCAAGAAGTCTGACTGGGTTGCAAATTCAGTCCTGGTGCCAAAGAAAACACAGACATACTACGCATGTGTGTCGACTTCACTTCGTTAAACAAGTGTTGTCCAAAAGATCACTTTCCACTGCCTCGAATCGACCAGATTGTCGACTCGACTGCAGGCTGCGCACGACTCTGTTTCCTGGATGCCTATTCAGGCTATAACCAGATAAGGATGAAGAAAGAAGACGAAGAGAAAACAACATTCATCACACCCTTCGGTGTCTACTGCTACACAACGATGCCCTTCGGGCTGAAGAATGCGGGTGCCACGTACCAGCGTATGATGCAGAACTGCCTCAAGAAGCAGATCGGACGCAATGTCCAAGTCTACGTTGACGACATCATCATCAAGACCAAGCAGGAAGACATGCTCCTTGACGACCTACGCGAAACATTCGTTGCACTGAAGAAATATACCATTAAGCTGAACCCTACAAAGTGCGTGTTCGGCGTGCCAGCCGGACAACTACTAGGCTACCTCGTATCTGCGCGAGGCATTGAAGCAAACCCGGAGAAAATTCAGGCGCTCCTGAAGATGCCGGCACCGTCAAAGCTCAGGGATGTGCAGCAGCTCTCTGGAAGGATAGCGGCACTCAGCCGATTCATCAGCAGGCTCGGGGAGAAGGCACTTCCGTTCTACCAATTGATGAAGAAGACGGACCGCTTCGAGTGGACCGAGGAAGCCCAAGCCGCCTTCGTCGACCTCAAGCGCACCCTGTCAACAACACCAGTCTTGGTGGCACCACGCGAAAAGGAGCCGCTGTATCTCTATATAGCGGCCACAAATAGAGTGGTCAGTACGGTGCTGGTAGTCGAGCGGGCTGAAGAAGGAAAAGCTCACGGCGTGCAGAGACCAATATACTACCTCAGCGAGGTGCTGTCGCAGTCGAAGCAGAGATACCCGCACTATCAGAAGCTGGTGTATGGGGTATTCATGACCTCACGCAAGGTGGCACACTACTTCCAAGAACACCCCATCACGGTGGTGAGCGCGGCTCCCCTAAGCGACATACTCAACAACTCCAAAGCGACAGGCAGAGTCGCCAAATGGAGCATCGAACTAGGTCCTCTAGACCTAACATACAAACACCCAATAGCAATCAAGGCTCAAGTCCTCCCAGACTTCACTACAGAATGGATGGAGATGCAACTCCCATCGGTACCCGATACGTCCAATTCATGGACCATGTACTTCGACGGGTCTAAGAGGAACGAAGGAGCAGGAGCAGGGGTTATCCTCATATCACCCAAAGGCGACAAGCTCCGTTATGTGCTGCAGATGGACTTCGAGAAACCATCCAACAACGAAGCAGAATACGAAGCCCTGATCCATGGGATGAAGATGGCTAAGGAGTGCGGTGCCGATCGCCTAATGATATATGGAGACTCGAACCTGGTCATGCAACAGACCATGAAGGAGTGCGACGCGACAACAGAGAACATGATAGCATACAGGAACCTGTACAACATCATGGAGGGGAACTTTGATGGTTGCGAGCTTCGCCATGTCGGGCGAGCTAGCAATGAGGAGGCCGACACCCTCGCCAACATCGGGTCCTTGAAGCTCAAGCTGCCCCCCGGGGTCTTCCTGGAGAAGATCAACAAAAGATCTATCAAGGTCAAGCAGCCTGCGGCTCCCTCTACACCAGCAACCGAGACCGAAACCGCAAGCGAAGACGCACCTGCAGTAGCAGAACCTTCAATCGAAGTATTCCTCGTCGAGCCCATCTGGACAAAGCCATTCCTGGCATATATGCTCCGGCAGGAGCTTCCAGAGGACACAGTCGAAGCACGGCGCATCACTCGCCGATCAAAAGCATTCACAATAATCGGCGGAGAGCTATACAAGCGCAGCATATCAGGCATCCTCCAGAGGTGCATCGCATCAGAGGACCGCCGGGCCTTACTCCTCGAGATACATGCTAGCACGTGCGGACACCATGCTAGCAGCAGAGCCTTAGTCGCCAAGGCCCTGCGTGCTGGATTCTACTGGCCCACGGCGTTGCAGGACGCTGAGGACATCGTCAAGCGGTGTGTCGGCTGCCAAAAATTCGCAACAAGACCTCATGCACTGGCGTCAGAACTGAAGACAATACCTTTGGCATGGCCTTTCGCCCAGTGGCAACTACCACAGCAAGCGGTTGCGCACAAGAGCCTTTGTTGAAGGAGACTTGGTACTCAGGCTCAAACAGAAGAAGGTGCACAAGCTCGCCTCCCCATGGGAGGGACCCTTCATCATCGCCGAGGTCATCGGCGGAGGCGCATACCGCCTGAAGGACCCGAAGACAGGCGAACTCATCCGCAACCCATGGAATGCGGCGCAACTAAGACGCTTTTACACGTAGCAAAACTGATGATAAGGCTATTCAGCCCCTGATGTAATCCTTGAGACTTTGTCTCCCATAATAAAAGCACAATGTTCCCCTATCTTCGGAGTCGACATACCGCACGCCAAAGAAAATCGCCTCCGCAGCACCCGATACTCGGGAGCTGCGTCGTATGGCTAACCACTAACAAACTCCAGAGCAGCACCCGGCGCTCGGGGGCTGCACCGTTGAGCTAAACACAAACAAAGAAAGACCACCTCCGCAGCTCGGGGGCTGCGCGGTTTGGCCAACCAAAAGCAAAACTCCAGACAGCACCCGACGCTCGGGGGCTGCACTGTCGAGCAAAACAAAAACAAGGAAAATCGCCTCCGTGGCACCCCATACTCGGGGGCTGCGTCGCTTAGGCCAAGACGAAACAAACCACATATACAGAACAACTCCAAGCTCTACAGAGCAAACATAGAAGTTTTCTGCAAGTATACAAAGTGCTTGTACAAAAGAAAAATTAGTCTATAGGCTCGTCCTTTGGAACCCGCGACGCCACATAGTTCGAGAAAACCTCGGTATCGCGTTCTAGCTTCCTAACCAACTTGACAGCTATGTCTTCTACGGCACGATAATGGGCGTCCATCGGCATGGGCCCCCCGTCTTCCCTGTTGGGGACTTCTTCTATTCCCCTCAGGACGAGATATGGGTGCCGCCGGTGAACAAAAGCTAAGGCGTACGTCGCACAGCTGACAAGCTGCGTCCGGATAAAACTCTCTGCAGCCCTGCCGTTGCGGAATCGCGCCATGAGGGCGCCAAGACCTTGCGGCTGCGGATCCAGGGGGAACATCGCTTTGTACACAAGCGCCAGTGCAGAACGGCACGCCCCAGCAAAGGACATCACCTGGCCTATGCGATCTTGAAGAACGGCCAGCACTCGACCTCGGGAAGGGTCTGACCAAAACGAGGTGGTGTCTCGCCCGACAACCTCAGCAATACGGCGAAGTCGATTCTCCACTCAACCGGCCTCAGCTTGAGGATCCTGTTGTACACCTGCATATAAAGGAAAAATGAGGCAACTGCGTAAGCAAGCAGCGCTAAAGGACTCGAGGGCTCACAGCCACTTACACAGTAAGTCGTTGTTGGCTTTCTCCAATTCCTCAAGGAGAAAAGCCTCCCGTTCAGCGGGGCGAGGCTGCTTTGACTTCAGTACGGCCAAAGCACCCTGTGCCACCCGCAGGTCTTGTTCAAGCCTAGAGCAGCGATCCCGGAGCATTGTGAGCCGAAAATCTTCGGAGTCGCGGTTCCCAGAAGAACAAACCAGCAGTCGAGGCCGCATGGACATGGGGTGCGGCATCAGAAGGTAAAACGGTGATCGTGGGATTGACCTATTAGCAAGCCAAGCAGACAGGTGTAAGACAACCTTCTGGAAGAAGGCACGGGGGCTGGAAGAAGTCGCAAGGCACAAAGACATCAGATTAGACGCAAAATGTTATCTAAAGTTTGCAGCTGGCACAGTCATTACAAAGGAGCGACAGGCGTCGCCAAAGACAAACTACAAAATATGAAAAATACAAAGATAAGCAGCTACTGCGAGCCCGCGGATTTCTTGGCCTTCTCCGCATGCTTCGCAGCCTGCTTCTCCAAGGTCTCGGTCAGCTTCTGTGCCAACTCGCGAGACCGCTCGGCGAAGCCGCTGAGAGCCACCGGCTTGCCGTCGGGCCCGCGGGGCAGCCCGGACAAAGCCTTGTCGAAGTCACCCTCGAAGCCGTGCCCCAGCAGCATAAGGAGGGTGGTCTGCGAGCCACGTACCGTGTGCTCGCGCCTGAAGTCGTCGATGGCAGAACCGTCGGAGCCAAACAGCTCAACCAGTTCCCCGAGGAAAGCAGGAGCTTGTCCCTGGGGAAACACGCGTCCGTGCAGACTCCTCAGCGCATCAGCAGCCTTCTCCAAGAGACCACTGGCCCGTTAGCCAGCACCCTCTACAGCAACAACTGCGCTGTCCAAATCGCCGGCGGCAGCCTGTGCGCTGGAACATGCCACAGTGCCAAGGCTACCTGAAGAAAACGGCAAAAAAGAACTCGATCAAACCAAAGGATGCAGAAGGATCAAAGAACAAAATAGTGCACACTTACCCAACAAGGAATTGCTCGCCGTGCAGAGGCGCTGCACCAAGGTTTGCTCGCGGGCATCGGCTGCCTCCTTCGCGAGCACGGCGGCATCCACCTGCTCCTTAAGGGTCGCAGCCTGTTGCGAGGCACTCTCCCCCTCGCGCCGCGACTGCGCCAACAACTCTGCGGACAACGGGTGTTCGGACAAATAGCAACAACGCAAACAATCCAAAACAATGGGGGATAAAGGACAAACCTCGGAGTTCGGTGGACTCTCGCTCCAGGCGAGTTTTCTCCGCCTCCATGGCCGCGAAACGGCGGCCAATACCCAAAAGCTCGAGCATCATAGGCTGTGCCAAACAAAGAAACAAAGGAGAAATATCAGTCTAGAGTCTATACCCAACTGTTCCTAGTTGACTATAGACTCGGGGGGCTACTCCCATCGGGAGCGCTGTCGCGCACCCGATAAAACATAAACAGAAAGCAAAGAAGCAAAGGAGAAAGATCAGTCTAGAGTCTATACCCAACTGTTCCTAGTTGACTATAGACTCGGGGGCTACTCCCATCGGGAGCGCTGTCGCGCACCCGATAAAACATAAACAGAAAGCAAAGAAACAAAGGAGAAAGATCAGTCTAGAGTCTATACCCAACTGATCCTAGTTGACTATAGACTCGGGGGCTACTCCCATCGGGAGCGCTGTCGCGCACCCGATATAAACAAAAAGTACTCATTACTCACATGCTCGGCTGAATCAAGCGGAGGAGCGCTGGCGATTGTGACGAGGGCGTCGCCGGGAGTCGAGGCAGTCGTGGCTGGTGCAGCGCCGGGGACGGACAGTGGCGGAGGAGCCTTAGTCTCCGCACGACGGCCCCCCGCGCTGTCACCCTCATCCGTTCGTTCGCCAGCATTGGGCGGCAGCGACGCACGAGAGGAAGAATCCCTGCAGATAAGCCAAGAATCACAGTTAGCAACTCTATGCAATCAGACAGGAAAAGAAGAAGTCGTGAACTTACGAGCTGAGGACAGTCAGCAGGGTGGCAGGGTCGAAGCAGTCCGGAGCAGCGCGAGCCTTCTTCGGAGGAGGCTCTATGGGATCGTGCGCCGGACGGACCTCTTTGTTGGTGTGAGCAAGGGGCGACGAGGTGCTGGAGCCTTCTGCGGCGGAACCCTGCTTCGACTTCCCCGCTGCCTTGGAGCCAGCATCGAGGGCACGCCTGCGGGCCAGGAGAGGAACGTCATCACTGTCCGTAGCCTCTGCATCATCGACCGATGCAGCGGAACAGACAGAAATGTCCTGCTCATCAGGATCATCCCGCAAGTCAGGGGCCGCAGAAGTACCCTTCCCCTCAGGAAGAGGAGGAAGGCTGAAAAAAGTCGAGAAGCCCTTCAAACAGAAAAACAAAGCATCTTTCTCAGAAATCAAAACATCGGCAAAGCATAGCAAACAGAAAACAGGTACGAAAGAACGAAGCACATACCTCCGGAACAAGGTTCTCGAGGCTGAAAGGAGTCACGGGCGACTCAAGGGTGTTCGCCTCGCCGACCATGAGCATGGTCAGCGCGCAAACGCGAGATTCGACCTCGCCCGCGGACAACTCTGTAACAGCCCCAGATTAGCACCCTAAAATATGGGCCAAATTTTCACTTTTTGTGTTGCATTGCATCATGGCATCCATCTAAAATTTGCTAAACTAAAATAAAGCAACAATTGGAAGTTGAAACAAAGGAAGCCAAAACCCTTCCTAAATTTCCAAACTACATGCATTGCCCAAAATGGCCAAACCAAATTAATTTGAATTTCCAAATTGTTCAGGAAGTTCCAAATTTCTTTTATAACCCATTTGCCAAAATTCATTTATTGACAAGCAAAGCTTTAAAATTGAGAATTCAATTTGGGTCATTACAAACTCTATTTTTGGAACCATGTTGAGTTTTCCAAAAATTCAAACTAAAATCATGGGGAGCTTCGATATAATTGTGAGAGCCTCCATGAATATTTTCATTATTTTTGGAAAGGGTTCTTTGCTCCAATTAAATGCTTTTGCAATTTATCAAAAATAGCTATAACTAAACCTTATGAACAAATGTGGGTCAAAACTTTTTATTTTGCCACCCCAATTTTTGTGGAGCACCTAAAGGTCATTTAGAACCCCTGTGAATTTTTGCATAATTTATAGAAAGGTCCTGGTGCCTCTTTTAAATTGCTTAAACTCTGTTAAGGACCTCTTTGCAATTTATTTAAACTTTCTAGGGGCCTTTTCGCGTTTCTTCTTTTCTCTCTCTTCTCTCTCACCGTGGCCATGGCACTGGCGCCATCCTTCGCCGTGCCATGCCGCCCTGCCCCCCCCCGATCGGCCTGCTCCTTGGAGGACAAAGGAGGACCCCACCCCACGACGCCGGCCCCTCGTTCTCTTTCTCCCCTCTCACCTGCCCGTTCCTCTCTCTCCCTCTCTCTCGGGTGCGCCCCCATGGCCGAGACCCGCTCGAGTTCATCGCCGTACTGTCGCCGCTAGCCGCCCCCCCGGATGAGTCGAAGAGCGCCACTAGCTCCTCCTCTTCCCCTGCTTCGTCCTCGTCGAAGGAATCGAAGCCCGACGCCCCGAATCGGCCGCGCTGCCTTCTTCCTCTCCGGCGCGGCCGCGCATCGCCGTCATGCTCGCCGTCGTCCCTTGCGGCCCCAGGATGAACTGATCGCGCAGGACGCCCCGCATCACCACCCTCTCCCTCCTCCTCAAGATGCGCGTGCTAGGAGGCCCTCAATCGCGCGAATCGAGCCCTTCCCCTCCGCTCTGGCCGTCGCCGCCCGAGCACCCGCGTGTCGCCGTCCGGCCACCCCGCCCCTTTCCGACCCCTCCAGTGAAATGCTGGTAAGCTCTAGGTTCCGCCGGACATCCTCTCCTGCCCCCTTTCGCTCCCCTCGTATCGCCACCGTGGCGTACCGCCGCGGTCGCCGTCGCGCTCGGGTCGGTCGCGGCCTTGACCGGCTGCACGAAAGTGTGGTCGCCCGGCCTTCGCCCCGGCCTGGGCCGACCCAAAGGCCGGGTGGCTCGGGTGGTGCCCCGGCCTGCACGCCAGCCTGGGCCGACCCGTGGGCCGGCCGCTTCGGTTGCCTGCCCGGCCTCGAGCCCGGCCTGGGCCGGTTTACAGGCCGGCCTGCCAGGGTTTCTGTTTTTCTTTTTTTGGAGCTAAAACAAAATAAAAGAATTGCTAACTAATTCATTTCTTCTCCAAATTCAACAAATGAAATACCATGTTGATCAGAAAAACAAACTCTACCACTTGAAATCTTTGTAACCTCCTTTTGGATTTATATTATTTTGGTTATTTAAGAATTCCTAAAATGGGTTATTTAATACCCAAAATTGGGAAATTCATAACTTTTTAAATAATTGTCCAGAAATTATGAATTAAATATCAAAGTGATCAACTTGTCAAATGCTACTCAAGTTATGCACTTATCACATCATGATCACAAACTTTTATTTGTTGTTATTCATAATTTGATTAAATGAAGTAAATTCAATTATTTAATTAATTTGCTATTTATTCATCGGTACTCCGAAAATTACAAATAAATTACCGAAATGATCGGAATGACGAATCCTATCCATTCATGTCATGTTCATGCATAATTGAGCCACTTCTCTAATAATTTGTTAATTTATAAAGAATGTGGCCACTAAGATAAATATGGGGTTGTTTCCAAATAATTGCACTAATTATTTGGCTCCTCATTTAAATTTGCTTTTAATTTATATAATGATATTTTTGCATCAATTGGACATGTCATCATGTGTTTGTGCATTGCACCTTGTGATCGTGTGATTTATGTGTGCTTCGTATTTCTTTGGGTTTCGATAGATTCCGGAGTCGAGGGTCTCTCTACTTACCCCGACGAGCAGTACTTCACTACCGGGCAGCAAGGCAAGAGATAACCTAACCTTCTTGGCATCTAGCATCCGATGTGTTGATCAAATTATTTTATCCACCATATTAATTGCATGCGGTTCAAATGTCTCTTTTGGTAATTATTAGAATATCCTATGAATGCATGTTCTTCCCCGAAACCATTCACATGTATCCCTACCTATGAACCCTAGGGTTGAAGTGTTGGCCGAGTTAAAGATAGAATTGTGGTATTCATATGCTTAGCTATGCTTAGCCATGCTTAGATATGCTTTATGTCCGTTGTTAATTCCATAATTATTGATGTTGATGGAATGATTCGGGCTTGGTGGATAATGGAGATGCTTAATTAAAATGCTAAGACGGCTTGGGTGAGTTGCCATCGGGGATGGTGTTTTGCCTCACTCTAGCCCCTAGGTGTGAGTTCTTTACCTCTTGAACCAAGACTAGCGTGCTGCCATTGGTGGGTGTATGGGCGCCTTACTGACCGAATAATTTGTGAGGGGCTTGTCAAGGGTCCTCTAGTTTGCTATTTCCATTTGCGCGTGTGTGGTGTGAGTGGAAAAAGGAACGAGGATGGTGGTGTTTAGGATGTGGCCGCGGGGCAGGGCGCTGGGAGCGCTGATCCTGTCCTTCCGCACACTGATGATCCTTGAGTAAGCCTCATGCTTTGTAAAGGTCTAACCGCGCCCGCTCGCCGGCCTTCCCCGGAAGAGGGCCAACTAGGTGAGCCGGACGGTACCAATGGGTAAATTAGTACACCCCTACAGGGTTAAATCTTTTCGAAAAGCCGTGTCCGCGGTTATGGACGACTTGGTATCGGATATAAGATCATAGATAACGATAACCTAATTGATATGGCAGCTAGAGGTTGCATAATAAACTTGTGATAAAGGTTCATTTCCTCGAGGGTGAGTCGAGGGAGTGCCTTTGTGTGAGAAGAGTGGTGATGGTTGTGAGTAGGTTCGCCGAGAACCGAAAGGTGATAACGATACTCTCTTACCCCTTTATAAAAATACTCTGAGTAGACGAATGCCATGTGTCAATTATATTTCTGTTTATGAAACTTAGCTTTATGCAAAAGAAATACATATAAAGCTTTAGAGCCTCCGTCAGTCATTGGGCCTATATCGCCCTACTAAACTTGCGAGTACGTCGTACTCAGTCTCTCTTTGCTGCCTCTATGATTTTGCATTTCAGAGGAGGAAGACACCGAGCAGTTAGGTGGGTTCTTCGTTGACGTCGACTACTAGTCTGGGGTTCCCAGGTGGCAGCTTGGGACCGTGGAACAAGCTGGCTGGGATGATGTTTATTGTAGGCCTCTTAGGCCATATATTTGCTTCTTGTTGTTAGACAACACTACCCGCTTCCGCTTGTTGAATTGTTGGATCTGTGATCCTTTTGCTTGTAATATTTGTATTCTTCTCGTTATATGAGTTGCTATACTTTTGTGTCGTAGAGTCATGCTTTGTGCCAGTTCTGTTCCACAAGTCTCGATCTTTGTCTTATACATTGATGGTTGTGTTGGATTCATAGCCTCTATGTATAATTCCGGGGTCGGGGCGCTACAAACTCCCCCGCGGACATGCGCGTCCCGTCGGCGGCTCCGGCAAACTCGAACAACGGATGCGCCCGAGCTTGAATCAGGTGCACCCGCCTTCTGATAAAAGTGGCGATGAGGTGAACGCCACTTACCTCCTTGCCGGCGGTCTTCAGCAGACCTGACACCCGAGACAGGAGAGGCTCAGACTCCTTGGTCTCTCGGTAGCTGGGGCGGTGCGTCCACGACCTCCTCTTCGTCACCGTAACGCCAGCACGGAACGGGGGAACCCCGTACTTCTGCCCAGGCTGGTGGACGTCGGTGACGTAAAACCACCTCTTCCTCCTGTTCTGCGCGGACTCGAGTAGCTTCAGGTTGAAGTACTCGATGTCCCCACGGGACTGGATGCCGAAGCCCTCGACGGGGTAAACTCCGTGAGCGCCGGCATTGCGCTTGACGTTGAAGATCCGCTGCCATAGCCCCCAGTGCGGGTGAATGCCGAGGAAACACTCGCACAGGATGATGAAGCAGCTGATGTGGAGGATGGAGTTCGGCGTGAAGTCGTGGAGCTGGACGTTGTATGCGTACATCAGCCCACGGACGAATTCGTGAACAGGGAAGGCGAATCCCCTGTTCACAAAATCGACGAAGCAGACACGCTCGCCGTCACGGGGATGAGGGGCCACCTCGTCGCCGGGCGCCCGCGTCGCCACCTTCTCCAGCGGCAGCAGGAGGCCGTCGCGGCGGAGCGCATCCAGCTGGCGCTCGTCCACGGACGACCTCTGCCAGTCGCCGTGAACCTTCTTCAACCCGCCGGCCGTACTGGCGGCGGCGGCGCTAGCAGACTTCCTCTTCCCGGTGGTCTTGTTCATGGCGAAGATGGGGACGCGCGTTTTGGTGGCTACGAGTGGAGAAGCAGGGCGCAAGAGGAGAAGGAAAGCTCCGGCGGTGAGAATGGGGATTGTACATTTTCACCGCCAGGGCGCCCCCTACTTATCCATGGGACAGCGCGATCTGCGCCATCCAATATTCGTCGGACGTAACGGAGTGCATCTAACCCTACACGTGGAGCGCGTGGAGAGCAACCGTCGCCGGCCGCGTCGCCCACTACGCACGAGAAATGAGGAGGCCACCATCAAGGCGTGGCGAAATTTTCGCGCCCACCAGTCAAACCGACGTGACGTTTCGTACTGTCACTTCTGGCAGGCCAAACGGCAGAACGCCTCGGTATCACAGCGCACGCGCGTGACGTCATTCATGACGCATAAAGATACAGACTATCGTAGGCATGGTCGTAGTCGAAAAAGTATCGACTCCCATATGCTGTCAGACGGAACAAAGTTCACATCTGTTCACTCCCATCGGGAGCGAGAGAAATCCCTCGATCCTCGACAGAATAAATGGGTTGAGATTATCCCCAGACTCAAATAATTCAGCATAAAATTGGGAAGCATTACCCTCAGGAGCGTCACCACGCACTCGAAGGAAGCACGACTGTGCAACACTCGAAAGGTTATCGACTCCGGTCTAACCCGAGCAACATACCCGAGATGAATCAAATACATCTGACCCTCGGATGCTGCACTCTGAAGTGCAAAGGTAAGACCCACCGATCCGTCGTGTAGGGCCAGGCCCACTGGCAGCAGCCGTGGTAGCTTGACAGACATGCCGTACCAGCAGGTACGAAGAAAAATCCCGACGGACGCGTTGGGTACTCTTTCAGGCCGAATTCGACTTCGTAAGATCCCGAGCGGCTGGAGTCGAAGGGACTAGCCTCCAAGCTCGAGCCTGGGGACTCGAGTTTGATGTACGCTAGTAACGTTTGTGCCCGAGAGCACTTAACTGGTCCCGATCCGTCGAGAGTACCAGACTTATTGTGCGAGTTCCACCACTAAGCGTCCTGAAACACGGATACGAATGAACCATTAAAAGCATAACTCGCACCAGGACGATACAATGTGGAGGAGTCCCTACCAGACTCTCCAAGTATACTAGGTCCTCGGGGGCTACTGACGTGGGTACACCTTTCGGGTGTGCCACCGTGGACTACGTACCCTGGTGCGGAAGAGAATAAAAGGCCCATCTGTCATCAGGCCCAGGAAGGAGGCCCCAAAGGAAAGACTAGAGATATAAGGTCGGCAGGCCCAGATGTAAACCTAGTCGGTAAAGGACCCAAGACCCAGTCCCACTATTTAAAGACTGGGAGGGCCGCCGACCTAGGGTACGTTCATACTCACCACCAGAAACCCTAGCGAGATCGCATCTCATGATCTCGCCATTGTAACCAATCTGTAAGCTCCATCATCAATACCAGACAAGTAGGACATAGGGCTTTTACCTTCGGGGGCCTGAACCGGGGTAAATCTCTCTTGTCAGCCGACGAATCCACCAGTACCACCATCTTCTTCTCCTATTCTCTCAACCCGAGGATGTCATCCGAGGGATTTGGCGTGGTAACCCCACGTCAAGGGGAGTCCCATTTCCTCCCACATGTGGGTAGTGCGCTCATTCTTGGATCAGAGGACAAGAACTCGGGTCCTAAGCGACACTAGCAGAACAAATCACCACGATTGGCCTTCCGCCGGTGCCTTATCTTTATTAATTATATCCCATCGCCAAACATTATAGATTATCATGTGAATTTAACCCAACTATCATATTAAAGCATAACTAGAACAAGACTCGAGCAAAACAACCTAAGCATGCACTACGACTCGCAAGGCCAACGAGATAAACAAGCAACAGGTTAATAGGATGTGGAGGGGTGGCTATATCATGGCTGCAAGGTAAACATGCAAATAGGATCGGAACACAAGCGTCGCAATATAAGGCTAGCAAGGAACAAAAGATAGGACGTGTGAGAGACAGAAAACAAGCGAAGATAGCAAGGGAGTATCACTTGCCTGCAATCCGGTAGAGGTAGCAGAACCTGTCGTTGCTCACATCAGCTCAACGGCCTATTCCCGAAGAAGCAACAAACACTGGGCAACATAAAAGATGCATTTTACTCTACGGCAAAAGAAGCGGCATGTTGATGACATGATGCATGACAAATTAAAGGTGATCCGATTTTATTCCCTAACACATGGCAAAACATTTTAAATGGGATCAGTGCACAATATAGATGCACCGGACAAATCCCATAATTAGTTGATTTAATTCGACTAAATGGATAAAGGTGCGATGTTATTTAAGCATGCATGATTTTATAAGATATCGCATATATATGGCATATAGGGGGTTTAGGGTTGGGGTCGCACATCGGAAACGAGGAACTTCGGATTTGGGAACCACCGTCTTCGGGTCGGAGAGGAAGTAGTCGAAGTAGTCGTCGTAGTCGAAGTAGTCAAGGTAGACGTCCGTCCGGAGTCAAAGTAGTCGACGTCGTGGAAGTAGTCGTACTCGGGATGTCGGGGTTGCAGACCTTGGCGTTCAGTCTTCGGGGTCATCGGGAGTCCGGGGCGTCGGGGATCGGACACCGGTCTTCGCAGATTCGGGGGAGATCTTGTCGTATCGTTGTTCACGGTCGTCATGGAAGAACTCATCGCATCGTCATCCGTTCGTCGGGTTCACGATGTCGGAGGCGTCATCGGAACGGAGAACTTGGCTTCACGGCATCGGGAGCGGAACGGAGATCTTGCATCGGGGACGGCTTCGCGTCGGGAATCATCGGGGGAACTGCTTCATGATGGTTCACGACGGGTAACTCCGGATCGGGGACGTGCATCGGGAACGGGAGAAACCATCGGGAACAACCGGCACGGAGGCGTCGGGAAGCACACGGAGACGGGGAAAACTTCACGACGGGAACGTCCACCGGGGAACTCCGAAGAACCGTCGGGAAACAAAAACGGGAACATCGGGGAAACATGGAATCTGCCACGTCGGGGAACAAATTCGGGAACGCCGTTGGGGACGGGAAGCAGCACACACAAGCAAGGCGGGGAACACGGCACAAACAGCAGCAGCGACCTCCTGCAGGGCACGCACGGACACAGACACGAGCACACGGTAGCGGGGGCGAGAGGAGGCCGGAGGCATGGCGCAGAGGAGAAGCGCGGTCGGTGCGAGCTGGTGGCGGGGAGAGGCGACGGAGGTCGACGGACGGGGCGGGGCACGGCCGGAGTTCACGGGCCGGAGCAGTCCGGGCGCGGGAGGTCGATGGAGCGACGCGGGGCAGCGAGGCGGGAGCATGGCCGAGGCGAGGGAGGATGGGGTGCGACGGCCGAGTCAGAGGAGGCCGGCTCGGGCCGGAGCAGGTGCTGACGCGGCCGGCGACGAGCTGGCAGGGGGGCCCAGGCGGAGGGGATGAGCTAGAGCGGGTCGAGCTCGCCCGAGCTCGCGCAGGAGCGGAGGTGCACGGGGACGAGATGCGGCCGGGGAGGGGAGACGGGGAGGCGTAGGAGGAAGGAGGCCGGGTCGCAGGCACGGGCGGCGCGGCTGGGCTCGAGGGCGAGCCGGCCGGAGGGGAGCAGAGGAGCCGGCGGCGTAGCAGAGGGGAGGCGAGGCGGGGCTGGCCGAGCGCGGGAGCTGCGGATGGGGAGGAGTGGCAGCCGGCGGGGAAGAGAGAGGATGAGCGGCGAGGGATGAGCAGAGGAGAGGGGGAGCTCGCGGTGGAGGGGATCGATCGGGACAGCGGGGAAGCTCGGGTGCGGGTGGTGTGCTACGTGCGGGCACGGGGAGGAAGGAGATAAGAGGAGAAGGAAAAAAAAAAAGAGAAAAGAAAAAGAAGAAAAAGAAAGGGAGAGAGAGAAAAGAGAGAGGAGGGGGCAAAAGGAAAAAAGGTCGGGGTGGAAGGGCATGTCCGCGAAAACGGAAAAAGAGGAGAGGGCGGCTGCAAGAACGCGGGGGTAGGAACAGAAAACTACCAGGGGATTTCTAGGGTTTGGAGGTTAGGTGGGCTTGGGCCAGGGTTGGGCTACTCTCTCGCATCGCTCAAAATATTTTATTTTGCAAATTAAATTTTGTCAATTAATTTTAGAAAACGGAGACGACCGTCTCGATAAAATATTTTCCGAAAATTTTAGAAAAATAAAATAGGGTTTAATAAAAATAATTTTTGTTGCAAAAAAAATATGCGATGCGATGATGCTGATGTCATGATGATGCAAAAATAAAATAACAGGAAATTCTAATTTGGGGAAAAACCCCGGGGCATTACACGAAAATCACCAAAAACGGAGTCCGGAGTGAAAAGTTATGGCCAAAACAAAATTTTTTGCAGAGAGGTCGGCCTGGGGCCGGCTGGGAGGCCGGTTACCTCAGCTAGGGGGCCGGCCTGGGAGCCGGCCTAGGCCGGCCAGGAGTCCGGCTGGCACTACCTTCCCGTGACGCGAAAATGGGTGATTTGGGCGGAAAAATGGCCCAAAAAACACCAAATCGGAGGGGAAATCAAAAAAAATTTGGCCATGGGAATGCAAAGGGAGAAAGATCAAGAAGTATCGCAATGGATCCACGGACCAAAACCTACCAAAACTCACAAGAATCTCAGATCAAACCAAAAGCAATTTGAGGCTATTTTTTGTGGAATTTTCGAAATTGGCAAAATCAAAGACAATTTTTGGGGATTTGGGGGTGGAAACAAAGGCAAATCCGTGGAAACCCTTGCTCTGATACCATATGATGTAGGGGGTGGCCCGATCTTCACGGATTTTGAGGGGTAAAAGTGGATGAACACGAAGAACACGGAGGTGGAAACGAAGAACACAAGGGGAAAAGGGCAAATTCGTAGGGGATAACTCGTGAAGCCTACGAGGGAGAATCACCCGGCAACAAACCCCCAACGGAGCAGCCTCCGGATCCCAAAACCCAAGTCAACAACACGCTTAATGAAACCGATTTCTCTTACCGGCCGGTCCACCGATCCAATAGAATCCACAAGGGAAAGATTGGTTTGCACTACTAGAGACACCTCAGTGAAAGAGTAGCAACAACAAGAGATTCATCATCCTCCTCGGAGGAACCCATCACGGGAAGGAGCAACGCTCAACTTTAGTTCATTCTTCTCTCCTCTAAAATGAAAAGGGGGTAGTGTTATTTATAGTCTAGTACAAAACGGGGGGGGGGGGGCCCGGCCTGGGGGCCGGCGGCGACTGGCGGGGGTCCGGCCTGTGGGTCGGCCTGGGCCGGCCTAGAGGCCGGCGGCATCTGTTGGTGGTCCGGCCTGGGGGCCGGCCTGGAGGCCGGTGGTGTCTGTTGGTGGCCCGGCCTGGAGGCCGGCTGCGTCTGGAGGTGGCCCGGCCAAGGGGCCGGCCTGGGCCGGCTGGGAGGCCGGCCGGCGCTGGGGGTGGTCTGGCCTGGGGGCCAGCCTGGGCCGGCTGGGAGACCGGCTGGTCTGTCTCCACCTCTTTCTTCCTCTTCTTGTCCATGACACTTCCTCCTCCTCATCCACGCGTACGCCTTGGATGAAATCAACTCTTGGGCTTCCTCGGCACCTCCCATCGGCTTCGTATCCATCGTGTCAAACCTAGCAGTGCAAATGGGCGGATGCTCAAGTAGCATACCATTCCAAAGGGTAGGAAATAAGATCTCGAAGAGGAAGGAGTTCACCTTTGACGCCCATGGTGACTTGGCATGTGTCGGATGGCTTGTCATGGTGATGGACGTGGGTTGGTCTACATCACTGGCGATTCTTCTTTCTTTGTCCGCGGGTGCGGGTGCGGGTGTGGATGCGGTGGACTGGATGCCTCTCACGGGCAAATCATATTTGACACTCGTTGCGTCCGTTAGCCGGCAAACGCGTACCTCTCTATCTCACATTCGGCGGTAAGTGGGCCGGCCCCCTTTCCTGGTTTTTCCGGTTTTGGGAACATTCTAAAAGGTTCCAGCTGGTTTTTCTATTCTGGTTACTGGTTTTTCTAGTTCGGTAGTTTATATTTTTTTATTTCTGTTTGTTTCTGTTTTTCTTTTTTGTACTTTTACAAAAATGTATATTTTTCAAATATAAAATACTTTTTAAAAAGAACAATTTTCAAAATCTGAACCTTTTTCAAAAAAATGAATATTTTTTAAAACTTTAACCATTTTTCAAAAATCCAGTTTCGGATCACCGGTATTTTTGTTTCATTATTATTTTCGGTTTCACCTGAATTTTAGTTTCTTCTGCTATTATTATTTTTTGGTTCATAGAAATTTTTAGTTCACTATCATTTTCGATTCACTTGAATTTTGTTTCATTTTCGGTTCACAGACATTTTTGTTTTAATATTATTTTTTCGGTTCACCCAAAATTTTGGTTCACTATTATTTTCAGCTTACCGTCATTTTTGGTTCACTAATATTTTTTTGGTTCACCGGCATTTTCGGTTTCACTATTATGTTCGGTTCACCGGTATTTTTGGTTCACTATTATTTTCGGTTTAAATAAATTTTAGATTCTTTACGGTTCACTATTACTTTTGGACATTTAGGTTCACCGGTATTTTTGCTTCCTATTATTTTTGGTTCACCGATATTTTTGGTTCATTATCATTATCAGTATATCTGAATTTTAGTTTCTTTTTGGTACACTATTATTTTTGGTTCACCGATATTTTGGTTTCACAATTATTTAAAGTTCATTATTATTTTTGGTTCACGGTATTTTCGGTTCACTATTATTTTATTTTCGTCCGAATTTTAGGTTCTTTTCGGTTCACTATTATTTTTGGTGCACCGATATTTTTGGTTTACTGTTATATATTGTTTCACTATTATTTTTGGTTCACTACTATTTTTGGTTTACCGATAATTTCGGTTCAGCCGAATGTTAGTTTTTTAAATGGCTCATATTTAAAAATATTCATTTTTAAAAAAGTTTCGAATTTTTAAATTGGTTCATATTTTTTACATTTTCTTTTGAAAATATACATTTTAAAAAATGGTTCAGATTTGGAAGGTGTTTCAAATTTGAAAATATCCTGATTTCTAAAAATCTTAAGATTTAAAAACAAAAGATAAATAAAATATGAAAAAAGCAAAAACTAGTACAAAGATGAAACAGGAAAAAAAAACATTAGCGAATCAGTTTTTTCCAGACTTGACGAACGATTCAGTTTCAAAATTGGAACCGAATGCGGGGAGAGTACAGAACAGGAATCGAATCAACAAACGTCAAAAAGTAAATGGGCTGAGCCCGTTACTGGAGCTCACGCAGCAACGGGGTGAGCGTCTGCGCCGCGAGTTGACGCGTTAAGCGCTGAATAGGAGCTCCCCCTCTCACGGGACGCCCGGAGACTGGGCATTTTTCGAGCCAGGCCTCGGCCGGGCCTGAAAAAACTGACAGCAAAATGCAGGTCTGAGCCCGGCCCGACCAAAAATCTATAATCTTGACTCGAGCCCGAAAAAGCCAGACTAGGCCCGACCGGTCCAGTCCGATCATGACCAAAATTCTGTTTTTTGCAAGCTCGAGCCTGGACCGGGCAGACTGTCGGGCCCGAAATACAGGCCCGAGCCCGCCCCGATGTGCAAGTCCGGCCCGAGCCCGGTCCGGGATTTTCGTGCCGGGTCGGGACAGGGACTTTCGCGTCCGTGACGTGCACGCCATGGTGCTCCTCGTGCAGCCGAACATGGCCGCGGCGCGAAAGGTGCAGCTTCGCCATGATCCACTCAAGCAGTATCACTGTGGTGTCCGTCCCGCCGTTGAGCAACTCGGTGCAAAGGTTGACCATCTCGGAATCCGTGAGCCGACGGCGTCCTCTTCGTCGTCCACGCGGACGGACGGGAGCGACTCTGCATAGCATGGCGCGTGATTGGCGTGGATGAGCAGGACATATAGTTCCTGCCGCCTCAGGCGCACCACGACGCCTACGGAAGAGCCTCTTGGTGACCGCTAGGAAGAACTCGAAGACCGGGAAGGTGATGAAGGAGAGGAGCTCCTGGTGCTGCAGCTCCGCCACATCGTCCAGCACCTCATGCTAGAGCCGAGCGTCGAAAAACATGAAGACAAGGAGCTCGAACATGGCACGCCGCAACAACGGCCTCCTGCCCCTGCCGCTCTTGCTTCCTGCGTAGGATAGAGACGAGGCCGTCCCATGCCGACCTCCTGGTGGCCTCAAAATGCGTGATGCGGCCATTGGTGACATTTGGGTGTCGGAGGAGGTGCACACAACATGTTTGTTATTTGCTCAAGAGGTCGTGTCCGGCCGGTTTAGGGGTTGCCGGTGGGAGCGATACTAAAATTTCAGTCCGTACATGTGTCCGGCACCCCCTAAGGGGAGGATGGCGGACAACATTTAGGCACTCGCGGTTGAGATGCTCTAAGCATGGCACACTTGCTAATGACGGTTTGGGGGGTGCCGGAGCGATACTAAAATTTCAGACTGGACATGTGGCCGGCACCCCCGGACGACATTTAGGCACTCCTGGTGGAGATGCTCTAAGCACGACACGCTTGCTAATGCTGGTTTAGGGGGTGTCGGAGCGATACTAAAATTTCAGACCGAACATGTGTCCAGCTCCCCCAAAGGGGAGGATGCCCGACAACATTTAGGCACTCCCGGTGTAGATGCTCTAAGCACGACACGCTTGCTAAATGCGGCTGGCCCGACATGCATGGCGTGCTTTTCAGTATTTATGGATCGCATTTTTTGGTCCAATTAATTTGGAAAGTTTAGAGAAAACATAAAATTATAAAAAAAGGAAAAATCTATATAATTAGAAAAAAAAAAGGTAAGTGGCATAGGATATAAATATTGAGCTTTATTAGGGCAGCCACACTGTGTGCCGAATTGGTAATTTAGCTTCTGACAGCATCTCCCTTCATTGTGGGGGTGTCAAATTGGAAATTTAGCTTTCAACCACCAAAACTACGGATTTGTTGGAGCTTTTTTTTAAGTATTTTGAGAATACTTAAGTTTGTAAAAGTACTGACTTATTGAATATTTTAAGGTGATTGGATCCAGTGAATGTTGTGGTTTCATATACTTTAGTATTTTGAGAAACTACAGTAGTTTTGCAGTATCATAAAAACTGAAATATTTTTATGTCCAGGCATGTAAATACAATAGAACTTCGTTACCAAACTACCCCTAATCCATTGGCAACGTGTTTTTTATGTTGTCCTCTATCGCTAAAATATTGTTTACTCTCAAGTGAACCCTTTTGTTTGAACATCAAAATGACCAGTTTTGTCTATGTTTTTTTAATCACGTACCCGGAGGTCACGAGTCATGGAAATAGTCCTAGGACCCCAAAACAGTGAATGATAGCCACAAAGTACGACGAGTTTTGGCGACGGTTGTCAAACTTGTACAGTGGTCGTTGGACTTGGAAACTATTTGTAGACACCAAAACAATGTATATGGTCGTTTCGGGCTCGGCCCAGTCATCTTGTCGTGTGGAGTTGCCCCTTGATAGATCAATGTATATCTGTATATTGGCGTTTATTATATTACTAGCAAAAATGTCCGTGCGTTGCTACGGAAGAGAAAAATCTTAGCATATCTCTTTTATCACGATGACAGTTGCACCACTGGTGTCGGCCTCATGGAAATCGTAACACGTGTGAGCTTCCACTATGAGAGTGAGCTCATACTCCGTGTAGAGGCTCTTCACGCCGTGAGCAGCTGCCTCCACATCGACCTTTGGATCGCCATGGTTTGTCACCTTCGTGGTTGCTCCAACGGTGACAGGGAGTGTTCTCGCGACAGGAGCTGGTCGAGGAGGAGTATGACTATTGTCTACTCCCTCCGTATCAAAATATAAGATGTTTTAGCATTTATCTTTCCATTCGTATGTAGACATGTTTTAGTGTAAGATTCATTTGAACCTTGCACTAAAACATGTCTAGATACGGATGAAAAGAGAAATGCTAAAACATCTTCTATTTTGATACGGAGGGAGTACTTCCGTGCGGAAGGCGTTGGTGCTATATAGTTTGGTTGTAATATTTTTCCTATAATTCGCGTGTGTCACATCCCTTACATCACAATGATCATCATGTGTCATGCGTTGTTCCTGACCGCATGCCATCCTCGTTCACCTCATTCTGAAAGGCTGTATAGAACTTACAAAACAACCACTTCTCAGTTTATGCACTAGAAGTAATAACATAAAAAATGTGCCAACAATGGCATACAAAACACGTTTTGATGAGATAAAAAAATTCTGCCCAACAATGGCATAGAAAACACGTTTTGATGAGATAAATCCAGAAAAATATCGACGATGGCACTGCACGTATTGTAGCATAAATGCAAAGTATCTATCAAATATTTTCCAAGCTACATTGTATTGCAGATGTGTCAACCATGCCAAAATCATTCATACATCAAAATAAAATTTTGGTGAAATTGTCGCAATCTACAAAATCAATAGAAGTATGAACAACTTAACAATATTCTTAAATATAATACAAAATAGTTGATCATGATGTACTTACAAAAAGAAAATTATATAGTTCAAAAAAATTACATTCTGGTTAAGTGTAATACATTTGGAATAAAAAGCCAATAACTCCTGGTCTTTTTGTCTACTACTACCAATTTGCATTGTCGACACATTGCAATATGAATCTTAAAGGCCCTCATATTCTCCCCTTGGGTTCTGCTTTCCATCCTTCTGGCATCAATACTTCAATAGGACTGATCAGTACAAGATGTGAAGAAGAATTTTTCCTTGGATCAAAGTATGCAATTCACTGTTGATTGAGCTCTGGAAATTCAGGGGAATTTTAAAGCATATATCATCAAAAGAGCTTGACTTGTTAATTGGAAACCCCCCGTGTTTTGCCATGTACATAGATGGCATCCATGACCATGATGAACTTCGACTTTGTCCATGAATAACCCAGGAGAACAGAAACCGGGAACGCATGAATCCATAATGAACTTCGACTCTTGCTAGCAAATAAAACCACCTACATGAAACACTCATCAACTAAGATTTAGGGCAATTCACCTTAACCTGAATGGAACTTCAATTACTCCAGCTCAGTCACCAACTATTCATCAATATTCAATAGTATAAAAACTTGAGATGTTGATCGGTTGCATCAAGATTTAGCTGCCAGTCTAGGGCCTATATGTAGTCGTATTGAATGCCCACGCACAAATCACAGATTTGGTGGCAAACGACTTCGCAAGCTGTACCCGAAAATTGATGTCTCCGTCCAGTCATGCATAAACAGGGACTTAACCAGGAATATAGTTTAAGGGGGGCCAAGTGCATACTAACCAAGTTGGAGGGGGCCATATAGGTAATTTCCAGTAATTATTGGGGTCAAAATCATAGATTAACAAGGGGTAATTAGCAAAAAAATCACCATGGGGGGAGCCATGGCCCCAGGGCGCCCCTGGTTCCGTCCCTGTGTATAAAGATCACAGAAGCTGTCTTGATTTTCCGTATACATGTAGAGGATGTTTCGGTACCAGCTGAAGTTGCCACAGACGACGATGGCAGAGGAGCTAGGGCAACGACGGCGACAGAGGGTCAGCCGAGGAGATTATGAAGCCCTCGTGAGCCGCAACGAACAGAGCTGCTGGAGCATTCTAGGTTCTCCGCCGCCGTCCGCTGCTCGTCGGAGGAGCGCATGTCCAACAACCCAGATCGCCGGCCGCCATCATTGGCTTCGCGGCCCGAGGAGAGATCACGTCGAGATGATCGATCTATACACGTTGTTCCGGGAGCGCTAAAATAGGGAACGTCGTGTTTGACATGGTTCGGTATTCCTTTCCTCTCAGGACTCGTCAGGGTGTGCTCGGACGAAGGGTGTTCCGGTTAACGTACAAAGTGTTTGCTTGTCCGGTTCTTGACGTACCAAACCGGACGTATACGAAACCAAAAGCTGACGTACGAAAAAACTTCCTTCCTTTATTATTATATTATTAGGTACTAGCAAATTGCCTGTGCGTTGCAACGGGAGATAATGTGCATTTTCTTATCATCATGTGTTGAAACTGTTTCTTCAATCTTCATTCATCAATTCTAAAACCAGATCACCATAGATCTTGATTCTGAACCAATTGATTTGAAACATTTAGAAACAATAGAGATGGCGAGATGGTAGGTGCTGGTAATGGATTATCCAAAAAAAAATGATTTTTCTAAGGCCGGTTAATTAGCAAAATCCTCAACGGTGGTTATGTCACCGTTGTGATCCATTTTCTGCAATCACAAGTAAAAATAAAAGTTATATACAGATCAGTTATCCTATTTGTAGAGCATTGAAATTCAGTGCGTGTACACAGCGGCCTGCTAGGACTATTATAAAAGGAAAATAACATCCAGTTGTGCTGATATACTACTGGAAATAAAGCTAGAAAGAGAGAAAACAACGTATTCTAGTTAGCTCCTAATTCCTGCTACTACTTCTAATCTCCTTGTATTATTCCACCACTTCCGATTAAACTTCATTAGTAAAATACTCTTATTTATTACTCCACCAGTACCCAGAAATCTTGCTGTTCAAAATTAAATTGCTTCAAACTCACATCATGTACTATATTTCCCAAGCAGTGTGGCTAGCTAGCTAATCCACTCTGAATTTTGTACTGAATTAAATTTATTCATGTACTGAATTTTGTGTCAAGGGGATCAATAGCAAGAGTTAAACACCCAGCAGTTCTCATGTGGCACATCAATCAATTAATCAATGCCTGTAGCAGATCTACTGTGGTATAATGGTCGAGCAGTTCGGATTTCTGTGAAGCGCTAGGAGTAGGACGATGAATTGAATTCGGTCAGTGTAGTGTCATTTAAGATTAGCTCGTTTCAAAATTACCGTACGATTTAAGCTTAGCAGAGCTACTTGTCCGCTTTCGTTCCACTCATATGCAGAATTGCAGATGCAGTGAATTCATGTAACTGGACCACTGAAAACTGGTTATACGAGACTAAATGGAGTGAAAATGATGGTATCTGTATTCTGCAGCCACCTTTCTGCCTGAACCTTTTCACAATGGTTGCAAAAAGGTTGATTACTCGTACCGACTACTAAATCAGTTGCAAAAGGGAAGACACTTTTGGAAAATGGCCAAAACAGAAATGCAGCGACCACACAAACCAAACGAGAAAACCGTACCTCAATTCTCTTCATCTCCAGCTCAGTTTTTTTCTTCTCATGGTTCTCCCAAGCCTGTATCTTCACCTCTTCACGCTTGTATCTGAACTCAGCAAAACAATAACCGATGAATAACCAAGCTAACAAGCAGATCTGCAACACAGAACACTAACAATTTCGGGCAGAATATAGGGAAATCTGACGGCATTACCTCGCCGTGAACTTGGCCCGTTCGGCTTCGTCCCAAGCAGCCGCTCGGGACTCCAGCGTATTGTATCTGGGAACATGACAGTCCACCCCGCCGTTGCGCTCCGCCTCGCTGCCACAGACGACATTCCTCGCCACATCCTGCTCCGCCGTCCTGACCACCCCAGCAGCGACACCCACGGGCGGCCCAGCGGCCCGTCCTGCCACCGCCTCCCGGGCGTGGACGACCTCGAAGGCAACGGGCTCCGCGCTACGGGCGTGGTCGTGCGCAGCAGCGTGGCGGCCCTTGACGGCTCCTTCCAGCGTATTGTATCTGGGAACATGACTGTCCACCCCGCCGGTGCGCTCCGCCTCGCCGCCACTGACGACCTTGCTCGCCGCATCCTGCTCCGCCATCCTGACCACCCCGGCAGCGACACCCACGGGCGGCCCGGCGGCCCGTCCTGCCGCCGCCTCCCGGGCGTGGACGACCTCGAAGGCACCGGGCTCCGCGCTACGGGCGTGGTCGTGCGCAGTGGCATGGCGGCCCTTGACGGTTCCTTGCTGGCAATGGGGGGGTCATCTCGGTGCCCATGTCGCGCAGGCACACCGACAGGTCCGAGCCGTACCTGTGCCCGTGGCCGTTCGGGAGAGATTGGGGATTTTCTTTCGTCATAACACCGGTATCACTCGGCGGTGGCATATAAAGAATTATTATTCTTCGTGGACTTTAGAGTTAAAAGAATTTAGCTTTGCGATTTTGTATGCTTGTGTGCTGACTACATTAAGCATTTTTGTTTTAGATTTTCTTAAAAAAAATATGTTGTAAGTGTGATTAAAATGTACAAAAATCTGAAACAAAATCATGCGTGTATCTTAGCAAAATATGCGCGCGACACAAAGTTTTATGAGAAAATGATTTTTTATTTTCAGCGCTTGCAAAAAGAATTACAGACTTTCTGACTTTCATTTAGAAGTTTTTTTAAACAGGGCGGATATATATATTTTTTTCGTAAAAGCGTGATATATTTAACATATACTCCTCCGTTTCATGTTAGATAACTCTCAAAATTAAATAAATAGATATTCTTAGATGTACGTACATACAATCATTTTTAGGAAAAGTAGATGGAAGGTAGTAAATGGCATCATGTCTATATCTATGGTACGTGTCCTTACGGATGAGCGGTGGTGGCCGAAAAATGTGACCAGCGTGTGTTGACATATTTCATGGATCATAATCGTGACACGACAGCTTGCTTGTTGGAGGTGAGGAACGTGCGCGCGCGGAGAACGTCGTGACAGCCGCGACCCTAAACCAACCCAACCACCCCGCGAGCGAGCGGAGACAAATTTCAGCGCTTGAAAAAAATAATTACACAATCGTTTTTCTGACTTCCTTTTGAGCATTTAGAAGTTTTTTTTTAACAGGGCATATGTTCATATATGTATTTTTTCCGTAAAAGCATGATATATTTAACATATACTCCTCTGTTTCATGTTAGATAACTCTCAAAATTAAATAAATATATATACCTAGATGTATCTACATACATTTATGCATATTTGAGAGTCATCTGATATAGATCGAAGGTAGTAAATGACATCATGTCTATATCTATTTTTTTTAAAACGGGTTAGGCCCCGAAGGGCCACACTACAAGAAATATGCTGACTGGTGACCCTCCATTTTGGTCACTAGAAGGTCACAAAGTTCCATTCATGGCCCCTTCGTGACCAAAACCCGATGGTCACATACCAAGCGACTAAAACGGTTAATCATGACCTTTTTAGTGAAATAGTCATAACCGTCTATGACCAAATCAGAGGGTCATAATTCTATGACCAATTATTTTGGTCATTGGCTATCCGGCCAGTCCACGTCAGATCCTACGTGAACAATCCTACGTGGCAAAATTGTGACCAAATTAGAAAGTCATAGATCTAAATCGGCCCAACCAACGGTGGTCATTCATATGGGCCAAGCCCAATTAGATTTCTTACCTGTCAATTTTTGAATGGGCCAAGCATTTTTATATCCTGTACCCACGGCCTTATACAGGTTATTTTTCTGTTATTTGGGCCTTGCTACAGTCCATTTGAGGGTGGTCCCACTTGTCAGGTCATTCAATTAGGTCCCACTTGTCAGTTATCTATTTTTTTCATTTGAAAAGAAGGCCCCACTGATGGGTCCCAGTTATCAGGTGTGCTGTTTTGGTCCCACACATCAGGTCCATTTGTGCAAATACATATAATTCGATTCAAACAGAGCCAATAATGCATAATATTTCATACAACAGCCAAACAAAGTACTTTACAATCATGCACAATACAAATCTGGCATTCAACTACAAAAATACAACTAAATATACACATAACTAGCATCAATGAGCTAGAACACATTTCCACGGGTGAGGGTTTTCCCTGGGATTCTTCTTCCTGGAGCTCTTGTACACCCAACCTTTCAAGAATGAATGCAAAATCTACAAATAATAAAAATGAAAGGTTAGGAACATAATCAAGTGAATCCATGCATAGATGTATCTACATACATTTATGCATATTTGAGAGTCATCTGATATAGATCGAAGGTAGTAAAAGGCATCAAGTCTATATCTATTTTTTTTAAACGGGTTAGGCCCCAAAGGGCAAGTAAGCTTAAATTCCACACGGCATGTACAAGATAACAAAGAGGCCCTCACAAGCGAGGATAATTACATCTTGGTCCTCAAACTTTACAAGCCAAACCCTCAAACTAAGGGTGGTGGGGGGGGGGGAAGCAATCAAGTCCTAGGTCCGAGCCGCCGCTGCAACTTGAAAACCTCCAAGTCCGGGCATCCACACCACCGCTGGGGAGCAAGCCACTTGGGGCAGCGCAGAAGATGAATCCCGCACCAAGATCAGGAGAGATCCTCCGGATGAGGAAGAACACCGCTTCCCGGCGAGGAGCGGCTCTAGTTGCCTTGTATCACCCCGGGGCAATGCTGTTGGCGTTGAGAAGCTCCTCCAGGAGTTGCATCCTCCATGGCGTGCGTCAAGATGCACGCACGCTTCTGCCGTCAAGCTTGCAAGCCAAGAGGTCGTCGGCCGCTTATCTTCTCCCGTCCATCACCACGATCACATGGAGAAAACAGGGGAGCTAGCAGATCCCGAGCCTTCCAAGCCCAACAAACGAGCTTCCCACTCCGGCGGGCGAAGCCGTGGGAGGAGAGGAGCCAGGAACGGCCGGGAGACTCTCAAAGGGGAGGATAGGGAGAGAGTGAGAGGGGGAAATGAGAGCCCCCATGTCTATATCTATGGTATACGTGTCCTTACGGATGACCGCAGTGCGGTGTTGACATATCATCATCCTAGTCGTGACAGGACAGGACAGGACAGCTTGTTGGAGAGGTGAGGAACGTGCGCGGAGAACGTCGTGACAGCCGCGACCCTAAACCAACCCAACCACCCCGCGAGCGAGCGGAGACAAATTTCAGCGCTTGAAAAAATAATTACACAATCGTTTTTCTGACTTCCTTTTGGGCATTTAGAAGTTTTTTCTAAACAGGGCATATGTTCATATATGTATTTTTTCCGTAAAAGCATGACATATTTAACATATACTCCTCTGTTTCATGTTAGATAACTCTCAAAATTAAATATATATATATACCTAGATACATTTATGCTTATTTGAGAGTCATCTGATATAGATCGAAGCAGGTAGTAAATGGCATCATGTCTATATCTATTTTTTTTAAACGGGTTAGGCCCCGAAGGGCCAGGAAGCTTAAATTTCACGCGGCATGTACAAGATAACAAAGAAGCCCTCACAAGCGTGGATAATTACATCTTGGTCCTCAAACTTTACAAGCCAAACCCTCAAACTAAGGGGGGGGGGGGGGAATTAATCAAGTTCTGGGTCCGAGCCGCCATCGCAACTTGCAGACCTCCAAGTCTGGGCATACACCACCGTCGGGGAACAAGCCACTTGGGGCAGCGCCGATGATGAATCCCGCACCGAGATCAGGAGAGATCCTCCGGATGAGGAAGAACACCGCTTTCCGGCGAGGAGCAGCTCTAGTTGCCTTGTATCACCCCGGGGCAATGCTGTCGGCGTTGAGAAGCTCCTCCAGGAGTTGCATCCTCCATGGCGTGTGTCAAGATGCACACACGCTCCCGCCGTCGAGCTTTGAAGCCAAGAGACCGTCAGCCCCCTTCCTTCTCCCGTCCATCACCACGGCCACATGGAGAAAACAGGGGAGCCATCAGATCCCGAGCCTTCCAAGCCCAACAAACGAGCTTTATTGATAGGGTTGCCGAGGAAGCGCCGCTGCTCGCGATCTCCAACCTTTGGAGCATGATGAACCACACCACCACCTCCGCCGTGCGCCAAGAGCAGCTCGGGAGCTTCGACGCCTGAAATCCCAGAGGCATAGCACCGTTCTCCACGTAGAAAAAGCACCAGGAAACTACCCTAATACTACTAGTATATATAGAGGAGGGCCGGCCTCCCCTCCCCTTCCCACTCTGGTGGGCGAAGCCGTGGGAGGAGAGAAGCCGGGAACGGCCGGGAGACTCTCAAAGGGGAGGTTAGGGAGAGAGTGAGAGGGGGAAATGAGTGCGGTGTTGACATATCATCATCCTAGTCGTGACAGGACAGGACAGCTTGTTGGAGGTCAGGAACGTGCGTGCGCGGAGAACGTCGTGACAGCCGCGACCCTAAACCAACCCAACCACCCCGCGAGCGAGCGGAGACTCCCCCTACCTCCAACTCCAAGGCCGAAGCACACAAAGCCAAAGCCAGCCGCCTCGCCCGCCGCGCACCAACTCCTCCTCCTCCTCTCCCTACCCTCTTTCTTGGTCTTCCCCCTACCCCGGCCAGCCATGGAGCGGCTCATCTCCAGGACGACTACGGTCTCCCCCCGGATCCACCTGCCCTGCAGATCTACACTCCGCCGCACACCCTCCACCGCCGCGCCGTCCAACCGGTTGCGCGCGCAGCCGCCCCGTCTCGCTGCCGCGGTCGCCGCCTCCGCCTCCGCCTCCTCGGCCTCGCCGCTGCGGCATGCCGCGGCGCCTGCGGGCGACGTGGCGGCTGGGCCTCCCTGGAGGAAGACTCTGCTGCTCCCCAAGGTGAATTTCGAAATCCATTACCCTACTGCTCCCCAATGGCCGATCCGTTTTAGTATGTGTCTTCGCCAATAATGAACTCTACTGTAGGAGGTGGTACTTAACTTATTTACGAGGGACCATCACAGGGAGTAGTAATAATTGTTGGCCTGCTTGGGGTTGATCCATTGTGCCGATTTAAACACACCATTCTTAATTAATTAGGTCTCTCTCTTCTGATAGCTTAGGACGGGCCGACTCATTTTCCCTTCCCCAGTCAGCTAATTCAAGCTTCACCCAACCTTTGGTACGCACAACTATGACTAGTATTCAATATCAACTACTGTACTAGTACTAGCTGTTCCTTTCACCCCTTTTCTTTCGCACTACTTAAGAATGGCTAGCTAGGAAATCACAACAACTGTTTTTACCATTGAGGTACATAGTAACTACACATGCTCTTGCATATTACTAGCAAAAACAGAGCAACTTCACAAGGCCAAGGTTTTTCTATAATTTCTGATTTGTCAGATGGGATTAAATGTATATTCTGCAGATTTCGAGGGATATTTTGGTATAGTATTGCCGGCTTGAATGAATACCTGATTGTTCTTCTGAAACAAACTAATCACCATGATCTGCTTCCTTTCTGGTCCTGTCTTCATCCACGAGAATCTTAGCAACTACTCTATAACTTATGCCATCATCCTATTAAAATTTCTTCCAATGTACCAGTACTAACCAATACTTCCTGCTCCACAGGTTTCTACTGCTGCCCTTTTCCTACTTATGACGCTTGCCACAAGTACCCTGCACTCCAGCCTTCCACATCCTGCCTATGCATCCGTGCAACCAGCAATAAAATCTGGCGGATTCCTCTCATTAGAGTTACTAAGCAGCGGCTGGGCCGGTTTCTTCGCGGGGTGCTTACACACCTTATCCGGGCCCGACCATCTAGTCGCATTGGCACCCCTATCTATTGGGAGATCAAGGCTGGAGAGTGGACTAGTCGGCGCCCTCTGGGGCTGTGGCCACGACGCAGGACAGATCATCTTCGGCCTGCTCTTCTTGCTACTCAAGGACCGTCTACACATCGAGGTCCTTCGCATATGGGGGACACGAGTCGTCGGCCTGACCCTTCTCATGATCGGAGCGACGGGCATCCGGGAGGCTTCCGAGGTCCAGGAGTCGGGGCTAATCCTAGAGGGTGTGGACTGCACCACGAGCGGTGGTCCGCAGGCCCCAGCTGCTCCCAGGAAGAAGAAGGTGGGTTTCACGACGTTCGCCACGGGGGTCGTCCACGGCCTCCAACCGGACGCGCTGCTGATGGTCCTGCCCGCGCTGGCCCTGCCCTCGCGCTTGGCCGGCGCGGCCTACCTCGGCATGTTCCTGGTTGGGACCGTGTTCTCGATGGGGAGCTACACGGCGTTCGTGGGGTCCTGTAGCGAGGCCCTCAAGGAGAGGGTGCCCAAGATCACGGAGAAGCTGACGTGGGCGGCGTCACTCGTGGCCGTGTGCATGGGGCTGGCTCTTCTGGTCGGGCAGTTCTTTGGGCTCACCCTATACTGATTGATTCATGTAGATTGTTTGTTCTTGCTACCATGACTACTTGGCGAAACTGTTTTGGTTGTTACTTGTTGAGCTCAGACCAGCGATTGATTTGTAGATGGTTATTATTGTTTTCCTGGTTGCAAAAGCGTATACTAGTATGATTTTGTTTTTTGCTTCTTAGAATCTAATTGTGTACTGCCTGCTCTGTCAGTGTGCCCACGCTCTTGCCGTTTCTGTTACCTTGTGGCTGTAAAAAAATTAGGACGGTTTGTGGGAATTCATATGCAGTGGTGCACTGGTGCGCAACTGTCCACTGGTGCTCAACTGTTGAAAATATTGTTGCAACTGGTGGTCGGAAATATATTTGTAACATCAACATATGCATCAGCTACTCCAAAAACAAAAGAAACTACAATCCCCAATCTCTTCACGTTTATGTTTCATAACTTTAAATCCCCAAGTCTCATCCACTAGGATTGAAAACTTAGAATCCCCAATCTCTTCACGGTTATGTTTCCTAACTTTAAGTGCATAAATGCTCAAAGGCTCTTGTTGGATCTCCCGTGATGTGTACTTTGCACTGTATGGAGCATTTTTAATAGCTTCCACGATCTTGTGATTGAATTCTCCAAGAAGCTTCTATAACTCAAGAAAGTTCGCTCTGTTCTTCGACCGGGGTGTCTCGTCATGGCCTATTGAAGCACAAGATTGTGAGGTGAGCCACTTAACGGCTACAATTGAGGTTTTCACCCTTAATTGGTTTCTATCCTTTCTGTATCCCTCTTGTTGCCCACTACTACAGCATGTCCTATATTGCCAGAATAGAACTTCATTTGTTTGACTTTGATGCACCTGCTCTTCATGACTTTGTTGTTCAAATTCGAGCAATAAGAGAAGTGGCTGAACAGTGGATTCTATTACTGGTTCAGGGACTGCCAGTTCACTAGGATCACATTCAGCTCTTCTTTCCGAGAAATGAATTAATGGTCTTTCCCTTTACCATCTTTAATTTTCAGATCACAGGCAACAAGTGCCCAGCTTTAGATTAGTAAAGCCACACCGCCAACGAGTGACAGGAGTTTAGGTTTTACAGACCAGGCTCAACAGCCAAAAGCAAATAAGTTAAACTGACTACTACGCACACACGCCTGATAGAGCAGACGCAGCTGCTTAAAACAAAAACAACGAGCTAGGTAAATGCCGAGGACGGTGGAGGGGTATAGGTGGCGTTGAAAAGTTGCTTGATCATTGCACTCATCTCGCCCAACACCGGTTTAATTGCTTCCTTGACCATCTTTAATTCCTACCTACGCAGTGAAACAACGATCTGTAGCCAACAACTTATGACCAACCTAAATTTCCCCAATTTTGTATGCAAGATCGGAGCTAAACAACAAGAACTAAATTGGCACTATGGTAGGAAAGGGGTAATTACCAGGAGTGACCGGGAGACATGGAGACAAAGCAGTAACCAAGAGGATGTTTGCGATTTATATATTATAGGGATTGGACCAATTCAAAACAGCACAAACACTAGGTGACATGATTTTCTTTTTTTTGAAACATAAAGCGGTATTGGTAACAACTTTTTGTATATATAAACTTTGTCTGGTTTCAATAGGTCCCGAATATCCATGCTGTCTAAGATCACTCGCTTTACACACGGACACAACCAACTGTCCAACATTCAAGCAGAAACCTGACATATAGTAACACATCTCCGAAAAAGCAAAAAAGGTCAATCGTGAAAGTTCATAAGCACTAACTAATATTTTTGTGTTCTTTTTCTATTTTCCAGTTTTTATATTTTTGTATACTCCTAGCTGCATTCTATGTTTTTTTTGTTTTTTTTTTTTACTTTTTCCTGAACAAACTGGATCTTCATTCCTTTATCCCAAGCGAAGACTATGCATGCCGTAACCAGCGAAAACTCTGCATGCCACTGTGCTCCCTTGTGTATAGCCTCAAAAGGTATCGCTCCGGAGCAAGCTTCTCGTGGTCTGCTGCCCAAATATGGGGCCGCTCCCGTAGTCCCGTTGCTGTGAAGTCCTCCCAAGGTCGGTGCTTGATAGCCTATACTAGCTGAAGTTGCTGACCTAGTAAGGAGAGCTTCGCCGGGCATTCCTTGCATACTAGGATGGTATCTTGTCCCCTCAAGTCCAACAGACTTAAACTGAGATGCCAATGAATCAATATTGGATGTCACAGGGGACAGTGAACCGGATGGACTTCCAGCAGAATGATTCGATCTCCGAAGCAGCCAAATCTCCCATCTTGCACGCCTCCGTATTTTGTCACCCTGGCATAACAAAACGAAACAAAAAGTTATGCATTTCAGTGATTCAGTTTTTCCATATCTCTTATGGAACAACCATACAAAGCAAAAGGAATTATGTAATATTATACATGTATGGCTGATAAAGCAGCGGACTTCATTGTACATCATCTTATTTAATGACATTTGTAACACTAAGCTACCATTGTCGTAGCGTCCAAGCTGACGTGTCAAATGGCACCTTAAATGGTGTCCATGAAAAAACAAGGGGTTAACTAATAATCAATGATTTATAGTGTAGTAGTTGCAATCAACATATTCTAGTTAAGCAAATGAACTTTGCAAGTGAAGACGACGCTTCATTCAGGTCTGAAGAAATACAAAGGTAGCTTACTGAAATACGTGGCCCTCTAGGGTGCCAAAAATGCTATGATCAATCACTTGAAGATCTTGTGGTTAACAAGCAATACTTAATGAAGTCTGCAACATAAAGAGCTTGAATCCGGAAAGCGCAAATGGAGCTCGGGTCTCCAAAAAAAATTCGAATCCGCAAATTTTTGTTTCAAAAAATTATGAAAAAAATCATAGTGGTGGAGAATACTATGATCCATCAATGTGAAAATTTTCAACCACAAACTCGTTATATTTTGATCTGTGCAAAAAAGAGAAATCTGGCCAGATTTCAAATTTTTAAGATTGCGCACTGTTCACCGATTCAGATCTGCAAATTTCTCTTTTTTGCCTAGAACAGAATACAAGGAATTTCTGATTGAAAATTTTCACAGTGGTGGATCACAATATTATCTACGACCATAATTTTTTTCAGAATTTTTTGAAACAAAACAATGTGGTTTTAATTTTTTTTGAAAACCGAGCTCCATGGAGCTCGGCCTCCAAAACGCCTCTCTCGCTTGAATCTTTCTATATTCTTACTTCCTAGAAAGAGCACAGCTCTTCCCTTATACATTCATGACGATCCACTAGTTGGATACAATCTCCAACTATTAATCCATCCCTGTTTTACTATATCTTTCTCATTCTAATGATCACTTAACAAACGATCCATCTTAAGGTTCAATGTGTAGATTATGAAAGCATTGTAACTGAGAATAGTAGAGGAAAACAGCAACTGTATCCATGATATTACTGTCTTACTAATAAGAGAGATACGTTAATGTGGATAATCATAAATGTTGAAGAGAGAGGACATAATTTAGGGAAAAAAGAGAAAATGACAATAAATTTGCATGCAAGCCTCATAATCTTCAAAATGATTGCCAAAATTATATGCCTGAAATTTGATATTTCTGAAATTATATTATGCTAATAGACATGGAGATAAATGTTTGTTATTATTTTCACCCTACCAATCCAAATATTTATTATATACTACTTCCGTTCCTAAAAATAAGATGTTTTAGCTTTTTTCATATTTGGATGTATCTAGACGTGTTTTAGTGTGTTGTTACACACTCATTTCGGTCCGTATGTAGTCCAAATGTCAATATCTAGAACATCTTATTATTTGGAAAGGAGGGAGTAATAGTTAGTCAAAGTCAGAAAAGTTTGACTGGATGTTTTCTGAGAAGTCATGTATTGACAAACGGGGGAAGTCGTTTGTAATCAAAGGACAATATACACAGTTTTTAATGGAATTTTGAATCTAAATCAAAGTATCTGCTGTTGTGAAGATTTATAGGCCACCATAAGTTTGGAAACAGAAGATTGTATTCGGAAGTTGGAACATTCCTTCTGTAAAAGCATAGATCTGTAGCATGGCAAGATATTAAGAAATACCATGTTTAACCTTCTAAAAGATCTAGTAAATAAAATATTTACAAACTGTGTTTAGTTGGCCGTTTACAATTTATAGCATGGTCATGTGGCAAACAAGTCTGGGATTTTTTAGCTGAAGTCAGTCAATGGTAAATGAAGTAAAAAATTGATTACCTGTACTTCCACCACAGCAGATAGCAGCATTATATCCAAGATAAACTGTAAGTAATTAGTCATTGTTTTCACTTGGCCAATATGATGTAGGAGCATTTGGACCTGCACAATACTATGTGAGACATCTGTCTTTGTCGTACAATTGAGAGCAAGATATAGAGTTGAATATTCTGGGTAGGGTTGTCTAGCTTTGTTATGCATCGCATTGACACCACATTTACTTGGCAAGTTGGCAGTAGCCCTTTGATATAATATTAGGACTTGCTCAAATTTTGAAGGAACTCTTTCTTAGCTCTCCAAAAAAAATGTGCGAGCCACTGAGTGGTCTGCTTATAGCAAGCGTCACATGCTCTTAGAACAAGACGGGAAAGGGCACTATTGTTCCCCACAGATTAGTGAACCAAGTCCTAGCATGTTGACTGCGCATATCCTAAGACTGACCAATGGTTTTGACTTCTGAGTGGAGAGAGTAATTTTAATAAGAGAACACAAGGGCCAATGTTAGGAAGTGATTTGCCGAAAGCACATGAAAGAACCACAAAGGTAAAATGTTTTTATTTGGATAAAACCAGGACTTACATAAGCCCCATGAACAAGCATTGCAGCACACTGTGCACCAAGTTAACTACATAGATTGAGGCTCTTTATTCCATGTGTTACTTAGAAGTGTCCATGCTACTTGTGTACGCCTGATGTCTCACGGATACAGATTCTTGGCTATATTGCTTTTTTTACAACAAATAATATCATCCTTAGACCTGTAAAGAGTATGTCGCTTCTCATAAGACAAACTTACACCGCTCAGGTTACAAAGGAAGAATATATTTTGAAAGTAACTTGAAAAAATATATCTAATCGAAAACGTGTTGGAACCGAATTCAATAGAGACTTAAATTTCAGGCATTATGTAAGCTATTTTATCCAAGCTATATCAACCACACCAGTACTGTGCATCCAATTCCAATTAACAGCAACAAGGCTATCCTATGATTCAGTTTACATGGATCGAAACTGCTATATGCCAACTCTCTGTCTCTACTCCTATAGGTAATCAAATAACTGAAGAAAATGACCAGAACATTAGTAGATTATTGAAGAGCTTCGTATTTGGCCGTTGAAAAGTTTCTAATTAGACTGCTGATTACAGCAACGAAGCAACATGTAGAACTTGCAAACTGACCTTTTTAAAGCCAGCAATCAAGGATACTGGCACCCAGCCCTGGAGTGGTCATCCATATGCCCTCGCAAGTATATGTCCCTGCACAAATTTTCATCGCTGAGAAAATGGAACAAGCGGCTCAACAACATGATCTCAGCGGTCACAAAGTGTTTCCCACCTACATACATACAGAAACAACAACCTAAAGTAGTAGTCTATCTGCACCAGTAGCTCCCTTTGAAGTTGTTCCAGTGGAGAAATTAACATAGCTGGAGGAGTTGGCGGAGCAGGAGGCATGAAGGGAAGCGCTTGAAGGCCATCCGAGTTGGGGATGGCAAAATAGTAGACATGAGGTGCCATCTCTGCTATTCAAAACAGAGCAAAATTATTGAAGACAACAAAAGAAATAGCATGGTGCCATGTGTTAACAGACCACATGCAGGGCATACCAGGTAAGCCCATCGGCGCCCCATGAGGCGTTGTTGTTGTCTGTGGGGTAGCAGAGCCAACAAATGGTGGCGGAGGAGGTGCCGCCGCAAGAACAGGCACTGGAGGAGGAGGGGGAGACCTGAGGTACGACGGCTGGTGACCACCACGCTGCTGGTACCCTGGCCCATGCCCATCGTCCCTGCTGCGGCCACCGCCACGCCATTGCCCATCAAACCCGCCATGGTGCTCATGTTCGCCACCATTACCCCTTGTGTTCCCCCCAGCATAGCCACCGTTTCGGCCACGGGCATGGGAACCGAAACGGATGTTCAGATTATGATCACCGCCACCGACGCCAGTGCTTCGGGCGTTAGGCGAGTACACTGGGGATAGCTCTGGCGCAGGGGCAGGCCCATTACCACATGCTGCAGGAGTCACCAGCCCATCATCACCTGCAGGAATCAGCAGGGACCGGTGGACTGCGCACCACCAGTGCGTCGTTGTTGTCATCACCAGGGTTAGCGCCGGAGTTTCCCAGAGAGAGTGGTGGCCCCTTTGCGCTGGAGTTGGACATAGAGACCGGCGTGGTCACTTCCCGGCCCTGCGTCAAAAAAAAAAAAAAAAAAATCCCAGCCATGGAAAGCGCAATCTCGTCAGGAACCGAACTCCGATAACACAAAGTAAGTGGATCAAGCAAGCAGTGTGACGAGATCGAAATCCCAACAGCACAGAGTGAATCAAACACTGAAATGGGCGAAACCCATCTAACTAACTGAATCATCATACTGTACTAACTGAATCGAACACTGAACTCACGGCGGGCGGCGGCGTGGGGGAGAGCAGCGCCGGCCAGGAGTCGGCGTCCATGACGGGCGGCGGCAGAACCCCGTTGTCGGGGCGCTTCCAGGCCGTCCTGGGGCTGAGTGACGGGGGCGCCTCGATCCGATCGGGCGCACCGAAGGATATGTATGGATATAGGGTGCGACGGCGGCGGGATCGATCAGTGGCGCCGCATGTGGGTTCCAAAAATTGCCGCGCCGGCGATCGGATCGGAGGTGCGGTGCGGCGGCTCGCTGCTCTTCCCTCCCCAACCCACGGAGCCCGGCACAAAAGGGCGTGGGCCGTCCGATCCAGATAGGCGGCTCCTGGGCGTAGGTGGATGGTGTGTGGGCCGTCCGATGGAGAGTAGACGTCCACCGGCGGCGCAACCGCAAACGCAGCCATGTTTTTCACGTGGTTGCTTGATTCATCATCTGTAGCGTAGCGTGACCGTTTTTTTTTTTTTTGAAAACGGCCAAGAGGCTTGCCGTTCCATTGATATAGAAGAAGTGAACTGGCCAGTTTAGAAGAAGAAGTGAACCCATGACCGCACACCACCTAGCCCGAAGACATGACCACTTGTCCGACGTAGAGGTTTCCCCGCTGACCACCAAACTCCACCACGGGTTCCTCTGGCCGGCGAAGCATCCAAGACAAGGCCCCAAGGAGAACACGACACCGAAGCGCCGCCCTCGCCCGATCCATGAAGGATCTTGGGTTTCCCCCGGAAGTTTCCGAGCGGAGAAGTGGGACGCCTTCAAGAAGGATGCGGCGCCCAGGGGCGTCACCGTCGCTTGTCTACCAGGGCAAGGTACTCACCTGACGGAGAAACACGAACCGCATGCCCGCCCCCACCGGGACCAGCCAGCCCACCATCGTGGATCCGCACGCAAACACCAGCAGCCCCGCACCCCCGACGGTCCACGCCCACGAATAGAGCTAGGCGTCGGGGCCTAGGTCCGCCTCGCGCTCAACCACCTCCTAGCTTAACTCGACGCCACCACCAAGTCCGAGGCCGACGCCTGATACGTCTCCGACGTATCTATAATTTCTTATGATCCATGCTTGTTTTCATACCATTTGCTACATGTTTTGTTTACATCTTATAGCATTTTTATGCATTTTTGGAACTAACATATTAACAAGATGCCCCAGTGCCAGTTCCTGTTTTCTGCTGTTTTTCCGTTTCAGAAAAGTACTTAAGGAAATATTCTCGGAATCGGACGGGACAAAAACCCAGGATATTATAATTTCGTCACGCACACGGAGTCCAAAGGGGAGCCGAAGACGCACCAGAGGGCGACCACACCCTAGGGTGGCGCGGCCCACCTGTCTGCCGCGCCACCAGGTGGTGTGGCCCCCTCGGGTCTCCACCGACGCCGCCCTTTCGCCTATATAATCCCCCCGACGAGAAAACCCTAAGTACCCGATCAAAATTCCAGAAAAACATCCGTCGCCGCCGCCGTCGTCAACCCTAGTTCGGGAGGGTTCTGAAGCTCTCCCCGGCACCCTGCCGGAGAGGGGAATCATCGCCGGAGGGCTCTACACCACCATGCCCGCCTCCGGACAGATGTGTGAGTAGTTCATCCTTGGACTACGGGTCCATGCAGTAGCTAGATGGTAGTCTTCTCCTCTTGTGCTATCATGTTTAGATCTTGTGAGCTGCCTATCATTATCAAGATCATCTTATTGTAATGCTACATGTTGTGTTTGCTGGGATCCGATGAATAGAGAAGTACCTTGTGATGTTGATTATTGATATTATCATGTCTATGTTATTTGTGATCTTGCATGCTTTCCGGTACTTGTAATTGCCTTGATCAAGTAGTTGCTTGTATCTCCAAGAGGGAGTATTTATGCTAGATAGTGGGTCCGGTCCCTGTGTGCCTTGGCTTGAGTGACAGAAACATATAAGGACGGGGGAGTGCCATTGCTACTAGGGAGTAAACTTTATGCACAGTTCTTCATGCAATTGTCTGTTGCTTGCAACTTAATACTGGAGAGATTTTACGGTATGTTATCTCAAAGGTGAACTATTTAGGCATAGGTGTATGCTTGGAACAGCTATCTATGTATTTTGTCGTAATGCCCAAAGCATCTCATATAGACATCATCATCCTCTGTATTATGCAATGTTCATGCATTGTCATGCATTCTCTATTCTGTCAATTGCCCAGCTGTAATTTGTTACCCAGCATGTGTAGTATTTTATTTATGGAGAAGACACCACTAGTGAACTGTGGATCCCGGTCTATTCTTTTACATCTGCAATTAAATCAACTGCTCTACTGCTTTCATTTACTGCAAACAAGCTTCCTTCCACACATACATTTAATCCTTTGTATTCAGCAAGGCCGGTGAGATTGACAACCTCACTGCTTCGTTGGGGCAAAGTAGTTTGATTGTGTTCTGCAGGTTCCACTGTCTCCCCTGCAACAGCACTTTTTCTGGCACCGTTGCTGTCAACACGCCAAGCACATTTTCTGGCGCCATTGCAGTTGTGGACAACCTTCTGAAGCATTCCTCACTCCTACTGGGTCGATAACCTTGGTTTCTAACTGAGGGAAAACTTGCTGCTGTGCTCCTCAAACCTTCCTCTTGGGGTGCCCAACGAAGCATGATTGATTAACACGTCTCGCGCTATCAAGCTCTTTTTCTGGCGCCGTTGCCGGGGAGTTAAGGGTGCTCAGTAAGAAGCTTCTCGAAGTACCAAACTTCTCACTCCTCCGTCAACAGCTCTTTTTCTAGCGCCGTTGCCAGGGAGTAGAGAAGCTTCTGCAAGGGGAGTCTCTCAGTTCCAATCTCTTTACTTTGTTTTAGTCTTGCTTATTATTATTGCTTTGTCTTGTTTTGCTTTCTTATACCAAAAACACAAAAAAATTAGTGTAGAATTTATCTTGTTGCTTTCCTATATCAAAAACCCAAAAAAATTAGTTACTTGTTTAATCTTGTTCAATTCAGTTTGCCTTGTTTTCCTCAAAAATGAGTACTGCTGAAAACACTAAGTTGTGTGACTTCACTAGTACTAATAATGATGATTTCATATGTACTCCTATTGCTCCACCTGCTGCTAAGACAGATTTTTATGAGATCAAACCTGCTTTGTTAAATCTTGTTATGAAAGAGCAATTTTCTGGTGCTAGTACTAATGATGCTGCTGCTCACCTTAATAATTTTGTTGAACTTTGTGAGATGCAAAAGTATAAGGATATGGATGGAGATATTATAAAACTGAAATTGTTTCCTTTCTGTTTGAGAGGGAAAGCTAAAGAATGGTTGTTATCTTTGCCTAGAAATAGTATTGATTCATGGACTAAATGCAAAGATGCTTTCATTGGAAAATATTATCCTCCTGCTAAAATTATATCTTTGAGAAGTAGCATCATGAACTTTAAACAAATGGATAATGAACATGTTGCTCAAGCTTGGGAAAGAATGAAATCTTTGATAAAGAATTGTCCCACCCATGGACTGACTGCTTGGATGATCATCCAAACCTTTTATACAGGATTGAATTTTTCTTCAAGAAACCTATTGGATTCAGCTGCTGGAGGAACTTTTATGTCCATCACTTTGGGTGCAGCAACAAAGCTTCTTGATGATATGATGGTAAACTACTCTGAATGGCACACTGAAAGGGCTCCACAAGGTAAGAAGGTAAATTCTGTTGAAGAAACCTCTTCCTTGAGTGAAAAGATTGATGTGATTATGTCTATGCTAGTTAATGGTAAATCTTTTGTTGATCCAAATAATGTTCCCTTAGCTTCTTTGGTTGCCCAAGAAGAGCATGTTGGTGTGAACTTCATTAAAAATAACAATTTCAACAACAATGCCTATAGGAACAATTGGTAACAACAACTATAAGCCATATCCTCCTAATAACAATTATGGTTATGGTAACTCTTATGGTAATTCTTACAACAATAATAAGAGTGTTTCCTCTGATCTTGAAACCATGCTAAAAGAGTTTATCAACACACAAACCGCTTTTAACAAAACTGTTGAGGAAAAGTTGGGTAAAATCGATGTTCTTGCTTCTAAAGTTGAAAGCCTTGCTCTTGATGTAGATCTTTTAAAATTAAAAGTTATGCCTAAAAATGATAAAGAGAGCAAGCCTTTTGCTAAAATCAATGCCATCCAAGTTAGAATTGATGACAATGTTAGAATGTTGGCTGAACTACATGCTAGGTGGGAAAGAGAAAGAGAAGCCACTAAAAAGAATAATATGGTTAAAGTTTACACCATCACCACCACTAGTAATGTTCAGGTTTCACATGATAACAAGTCTATTAATGATAATGGTAAAGTTAACAATGTTGGCAATGTTTCCACTTCTCATGAAAAACGCTTAAAACTGCCAAAAGATACCAAAACTGCTAGTGATAAAGGAGCTGAAATTTTTCGAACTATGGGAGATCCTTCTTCCATTACTTTTGATGATAATGATTTTGATTTTGATAATTGTAATATCTCTGAAGTCATAATGTTGTTGCAAAAGCTAGCTAAGATTCCTAATGCTAGTAGTATAAGAATGGCTTTTACAAAACATATTACCAATGCTCTCATGAAAATTAGGGAAGAAAAGTTAAAACTTGAAGCTTCTATCCCTAAGAAATTAGAAGATGGTTGGGAACCCATCATTAAACTGAAAGTAAATGATTTTTATTGTAATGCTTTATGTGATCTTGGTGCAAGTGTTTTTATTATGCCTAAGAAATTCTATGATATGCTTAACTTGCCATCATTGGAGAGCTGTTGTTTGAACATTCATCTTGCTGATAATTCTAAAAAAACACCTTCGGGAAGGCTTGATGATATTCATGTTATGGTTAATAATAACCTTGTTCCCATTGATTTTATTGTCTTGGATATTGAGTGCAAAGCTTCTTGTCCTATTATTTTGGGAAGACCTTTTCTTCGCACTATTGGTGCTATTATTGATATGAAAGAGGGCAACATTAGATATCAATTCCCTCTTAAGAAAGGTATGGAACACTTCCCTAGGAAGATAATGAAGTCACCTTTTGACTCTATTGTTAGAGCAAATTATCGTTTTGATGCTTCTTCTCTTGGAAATACTTGATGTTCACTTTCTGCGCCTAGCTGAAAGGCGTTAAAGAAAAGCGCTTATGGGAGACAACCCATCATTTTATTTTCAGTATCTTTTCTTTTACTTGAGTCAAGAAGTTTGTTTACTTCTGTAGCAACTTCTTTGTATCTTTATTTTCTTGCAATGTTGTGCCAAGTAAGGTCTCTAGTAGAAAGTTTTTTTGCTATATTTGGATTTCTGCACAGTAAACAGATTTCTGTATGTCACCGTTAAATTCGTCATTTATTCCAAAAGCGACGAAATGCTTTGAGATTTTGTGTGCTGAATCTTCATATATGTATGAAACTTTTTCTAGTTCAGTGATTTTCGATTTGAGCAACTCTAGTGCCTCGAAAAAATTCGTCTTTACAGACTGTTCAGATTTTGACAGATTCTGCCTTTTATTGTGCATTGCTTCCCTTGCGATGTTTATTTGGATCTTTTTGATTCTTTGAGCATCAGTGGCTGTAGCTAATGTTATAATGCATTAAGGTGTGCTTGTGTCACAGTAGAACTTGTGAATTTTTGGTTTATGCACTAACCCTCTAATGAGAATTACTTTGAGTTTGATGTGGTGGAAGTTTTCAAGTAAGCAAAAGGGACGATATGATGAGATCAAGAAGAGTGAAAAGCCTAAGCTTGGGGATGCCCCGGTGGGTCATCCCCAACAAATTCAAGAAGACTCAAGCATCTAAGCTTGGGGATGCCCAAGGCATCCCCTTCTTCATCGACAAAACTATCAGGTCATCTCTAGTGATACTATATTTTTATTCCACTACATCTTATGTATTTTGCTTGGAGCGTCTGTTTTTATTTTGAGTGTGTGTTTTAGTTTGCTTAATAAGTTGGATCTTAGCATTCTTGTGTGGGAGAGAGACACGCTCCGCTTTTTCATATGAATACTCTTGTGCTTCGCTTATATTTGTTGAGTATTCTTAGCTACTGTCTGTTTTCTAGTAAGCTCTCGCTTTTAGCATGTTATCTTGTTTAGGGCTGCTAGTTCTTTGTGTTAAGCTCTCTTGTGTTTCACTCTTATTTGTTAGAGAGTTGTTTTAGTTGCTTGGTTGATGTGTTAGATTGGAAAATGCTATGCTTGTGATAGTGGTATGAAATAGAGAAAAGCTGCATAGTCTTGTAGACCTTTGTGTAGATAACTTGCTCCTCTTCAATTGTTTTGAGGTATTAAAATAACTAATGGTTAAAATATGTTGGTTAATATTGTTAAGAGCTGATTAGTGAAGATGTGTTAGTAGAGCGTGGAGCCGTACTTTTCTGAACTAAAAACAACTTAAGTCAATAATGCTTTAGTGTCGTGATTTCCTCTTAGTTGAAAAGAAGTTTCTAATGGTATAGTTACTGCAACGGTCGGGGAAGCCAACGGGGCACTTGTGTCGCCGCCACGATCCCTCTCGGGGTGTCTCTAACCATTTGTGAGACTTTGATACTGTTAGTTGTTTGCAATATACGACATGCTATGTGAGTTTTTGGTTTTTGGCACTTCCACCTCCATATTTTGCTAGCATCTTCGGTACTTTGCATTGCCCTTTTTCACATTGAGATTGGTGCATACTTCGCAAGTACATCCAACCCCGTGGGAGATCTTCATCTTGTTCTCCTACACATAAGCCAACTATCTTACTCAAAACAGCCACCATATCTACCTATCACAGCATTTCCATAGCTGTTCCGAGATACATTGCCATGCAACATCCATCATTTACATTACATGACTTTATGTCATTTTTACTTCATTACCATATAGTATTGCTTGACCATTTGAGTTAGTGTGATGCGTGGTTTTCCACATATGTTACATATTTTCCACACTACGCTCGGTCTTGCATATCCACCATACACCATGTATTAGTATTTGAGTTTTGAGTACACCAAAAAGTGTGATGATCATCTTGTAAAATAGAGTGTTGCCTCTACCTGTGAGCATATTGAAAAGAGTTCAAAGTGGCCAATCAAAAGAGTCCAAAAGAGACCAATGAGAGAAAAATATGAAAGAGCCACAAAGGCCTCAAAAAGCAAAAAGCAAAAAAAGAGAAAAAGAAAAAAGAATATAAAATGAGAGAGGGGGCAACACTACTATCCTTTTATTCCACACTTGTGCTAGTAGCACCTACATCATCGTAGTGAGTTTTCATGCTTCATTAGTATAACTATGTGGGGACCAAACGTTATAGAACTTGGCTTGTGTCGTGGGGCTACCTTTCGGGTACCCCACGGTGGTGGTACCTGGGTCACGCCAAGGGAAGCCCATTGAAGCCCATGAAGTGTACCGTGTGGCCCAAGTAGCCGGTTAGGCCGGTGATGGCTTTCCTTATCCTGTAATGTGCAATCCGCACCGTCCACCCGAGACCTGGCCTGTGATATAAAGGCCAGGAGGGTGCGCCACCTAGGGGAAAAAAAGACACAGGCAAACCCTAGCGAGATTGCCATCTCGCCATTGTAGCCACCTCGACAATTGGCGCCGTCTGTGGGAAGAACAGATCGTTGGAGTCATGGTTGCGCCGGCCTCATCTGCAATGAAGAACGGCATCAGCGCCAGGGAGTCAATCTACACCGGCTTCCTCGAGTTTGTCCAGCACTCGCCGACGGATCTCCCGGCGTACGCTGAGCTGCAGCAGAGCACGTGGATTACCTTCGGTAGTCTACGCTATCTGGTGGACAGTCGTGGAACGCTCCGGCCCACGCTGGCTACGTTGCGCGCGACGGATGCGCCTGCATCTACATCGACTGCGCCGACCGTGGCACCACCCGCCGCGAAGATCGCATCTACTACGGCCACGGCGATCGCGTCGTTGACTGCCGTGAAAATCGCGTCCACTTCGACTGCGTCGGCACCATCTACGACCGCGTCAACGGCGACTGCGGTGACCACACCCGCGGTTGCCAGAAAAATCGCATCTACTGCAACCCCGGCGCGAAACAAGTCTACTCCGACCTTCTTGTCCGCGCCCCGGACGAAGCCAAAATCTACGCCGATTTCGACTACGCCAACCGCGCCTCCGCATCGCGGAGTCGCCAGTAGCAGTGACCGTGGCACCCGCCACGTTGCTGTGATCTTCGACTCTGAGCATAGCTCGGACGAAGGAAGCAGGACTGGGAGCATCAGCCCCACTCGACGGGTTTACCCCGCGCAAGTTTATATGGCCAGCCCAGCACGATCCAACGGCGGGGAACCCGTATACCCGCTGGAGGTGACCATGCCGGACAGGGTGACAAGACTCACCATCACTCGGGAGATGGCGATCAAGGCCATGAAGCACGTGGACGAAGGCACGTTCCCTTCACCAGATGAACCCCGAGAAGACCAACTGGCGGTCCAATACTTGCTTTGGAAGGAGTCCGAGCGAGTCCGCCAAGAGAAGGCCGATCTGATTCGGCGCAAAGAATTAGCCGACGTGTCGAGTGCCAGGAGGGCAGCACACTCGTTCATGGCCGGATCGGAAGAAGTCACACAAGGAGGACGTCACAGGGCTCGCATGCCACGGGTGCCAGAGGCTGATCGCGTCCACCTTGCCCGCAATCTGGAGTCGTCATTCATGACGGAGGATGCGGATGGAATCCCCATCCCCAAGACACCCGCTTCGGCCCTCATGGCAGTCGAAACCTACCTGCGACTAACACAGCCGCCGAAGGGTAACGCCCACGCCCGCCTTCATAGGCAACAAATTCAATCCCTCAGGGAAGTCGAGGAAGTCCTGGCAAAGTCAGCACCAGCAGAAAGGGTGCACGAGAATCGAGGCCGCCGCGATCGTGAACCCGCACCACTTGCAGACCCAGCCCCAATTCGACTGCGACAGCCGCAGCCAGGCGAAGATGTCCGTAATGTCGTCACACAGAGAAGGGTGGACCGCAGTCGACGGATGCGAGCAGCGAGTGCACAAGCCAACGACTACGACGACGACGACTTCGAGCCACGTGGAGCCGCATGTTTCAGCTTCAACATCCGTGACACGAAGATGCCCAAAGGCTTCAAGCTAACAGCGGAGACACCCAAGTATGACGGGAAGCAAGACCCAAGGGACTGGCTGGAAGACTACCTCATCGCGTGCAGCTGTCAGGGTGGTACTTCGACTACTGCCATGCAGTACATCCAGTTGATGCTCACAGGATCTGCACGCGGGTGGCTCAACACTCAGCCCAGGGACGCTTTCAGCACCTGGGACGAGTTCAGGAACGCCTTCGTGAAGAGCTTTCTAGGGACATACGCGAGGCCAACAACCCTCATTGAGCTCCAGGCATGCAAGCAGGGTCGAGACGAGCCACTCCGCTCGTACATCCAGCGGTGGACTTTGCTTCGCAACACCATGGACGGAGCCACCTCAGAAGACAGGGTAATGGACGCGTTCATGCACGGCGTTTACCGCCGCGACCTCCGTGAGGAGTTTGGTAGGCTTAGGCCGAGGAACATGATCGAGCTCATGCAGATAGCCAACCAGTGGGCAGATGGAGAAGACTCGGTCCGTGACGCACCACGATCTCCGAAACAAGAAGCGGGACCTAGCAACTGGCGAGAAGGGCGCCTGAAGAAGAAGCCGCGTTACGTCGGCAATGACTCGATCGAGTTAGTAGCGGCGGGATTCGAAACCCCCCGTGAGGATGAAAGACAGTACAACCAGGGCGGTGGAAGCAGTTACCGTGGTGAAGGAAGTCGCAAGCGCGAGTTGCGGAGACGCCCACTGACTGACGAAGAAGAGTTAGAACAACCCTGCAAGCATCATATGTTTAGGGACCCAGAGACAGGCAGGTGGGGATCCCGCCACCTATTGAAGGACTGCAGAAAGGCGCGTAAGATATACAGGGCGTTTGCCCGAATAGTCCCTCAGAACGGACAGCATGACAACCAAGCGGCACCCGTGGCACAGCCAGCCGCATAGCTGGCTCTCCAGGCGCCGCCTGCTCCTCCAGTCGCCAACCCAGCGCAGGCAGCGCTGGCCTTCTACCCGCAGCAGCAACAGCAACCACAGCCACAGCCGCAGGATCCTGCTAACGTGTTCCCGGCAGCACGTGGGCAGATTAACATGATACAGAAGGGACGTCCTTCCAACAGGACCCAGAAAATCATCACCCGCCAGGTCTACCAAGCACTCACCAACCCACCTGCAGTACCCGATTACCTGAGAGGCTCAGAAACAGCGATCACTTTCTCCAGAGCGGACCACCCGCCGGCGATACCACGACCCGGGCACGCTGCTCTGGTAGTCGAAGCTCAGATCGGGGAGTACACCTTGAAGAAGGTGTTCATGGATGGAGGCAGCAGTATCAATATCATCTTCGCCGACACTCTCAGAAGAATGAACAAGTCAACATCTAACCTGACGCCATCAGCGAATACTTTCCACGGCATAGTACCAGGGCAAGCAGTCACGCCCATGGGAACAATCACACTCGAAGTTATATTCGGCACACCCGAAAACTTCCAGCGAGAGGCGATCGACTTCGAGGTAGTCGACTGGAAGTCGCAATATCACGCCATACTGGGTCGTCCGACCTTTGCCAGGTTCATGGCAGTGCCCCACTACGCCTACCTCTTGCTCAAGATGCCGGGACCTAAGGGTGTCATCACGGTGAAAGGCGATTTCGACCGGTCTGATAGCTGCGACCGCGAGTTCAGCAGGATTTCTGAGTTCTTCGGGATGGACGAGCACCTGGAGATGATGGCAGTCGACAACGACAAGGCTCTGTTCCCGCCACGGAAGAAATCATCCAAGGACTCGGCATTCAACACAAGCGACGACACAAGGGCCCATCAGGTACACCCGACGGACGCCGATAAGACAGTCAGGGTGTCATCAAGCCTGACTAGCGCATAGGAAAGCGCGCTCGTCGAGTTCCTGCGCGAGAATTGGAAGATATTCGCCTGGCAACCTTCTGACATGCCAGGTATACCAAGGGAACTCGCCGAGCACTCCTTACGCGTACACAAAGACGCTAGACCAGTCAAGCAAACCATGAGGCGTTTCGCGGGTCCAAAGAGAGATGCCATCAGCAAGGAGATTGACCGGCTGCTTCACACCGGATTCATTCGAGAGATAAAGGAGTCAGAGTGGGTAGCAAACCCGGTATTGGTGGAAAAGAAGAAGACGAAGAAACTCCGCATGTGCGTCGACTTCACCGCCATCAACAAATGCTGCCCCAAGGATCACTTTCCGCTCCCGCAGATTGATCAGATCGTCGATTCGACTGCAGGTTGCGCACGTCTATCCTTCCTGGACGCCTACTCCGGGTACCAGCAGATCAGGATGAAAGTCGAGGATCAGGAGAAGACGGCGTTTATCACACCACACGGTGTATTCTGTTACCAGATGATGCCCTTCGGGTTGAAGAACGCTGGAGCCACATACCAGCGCACGATGCAGGCCTGCTTGAAGAAGCTCATAGGACAGATCGTCCAGGTCTACGTCGACGACATAGTCGTCACCACCCGCACAGAGGGCAGCCTCATCGACGACCTCCGCAAGGTCTTCGACGCGCTCAACAAGTACCAGATCAAGTTAAACCCAGACAAGTGCGTCTTCGGTGTCCCAGCCGGAGAATTACTGGGGTATCTTGTTTCTGCGAGAGGAATCGAAGCCAACCCTGAGAAGGTGCAGAACATACTCGACATGCCTGCACCGACCAAGCTTCATGAAGTACAACGCCTAGCCGGCAGAGTCGCAGCGCTCAGTCGGTTTATTAGTAAGTTGGGAGAAAAGGCCCTGCCCTTCTACCAACTGATGAAAAAGGCAGACAAGTTCGAGTGGACAGAGGAGGCACAAGATGCATTCGACAAACTGAAACAGACCCTCACAACCCCTCCAGTGCTGGTGGCACCACATGAGAACGAGCCACTGTACCTATATGTGGCGGCCACGAACAGAGTGGTTAGTACCGTACTCGTAGTCGAGCGGGAGGAAGAAGGAAAGAGCCACCCTGTTCAGCGACCCGTGTATTACCTCAGCGAGGTGCTAACTGATTCCAAGCAGCGGTATCCGCACTATCAGAAGCTAGCATACGGAGTCTTCATGACGTCCAGGAAAGTGGTACACTATTCTCTGAGCACCCGATCACGGTGGTAAGCTCCTCTGCCCTATCCGACATTCTCACCAACCCGGCCGCGACAGGAAGAGTCGCCAAGTGGGTTGTCGAGTTAGGGCCATGGGGGTTGAAGTATGTGCACCCGAAGGCAATCAAGGCCCAGGTCCTCCCAGAGTTTACCACTGAGTGGATAGAAGCACAACTGCCTGATGAGCCCGACTTGTCCAATGCATGGACAATGTATTTCGATGGATCCAAAAAGTTCAACTCAGCCGGAGCAGGAGTCGTGCTCATCTCACCCAAAGGCGACAAGCTGAAGTACGTGCTGCAGATGAAATTCTCAACACCTGTTCACATTGGACATTAAAATTTCCCAATACACTTGTTCATCCCTTGGCAAAACCAACTTCTGATCACACCCCTTGTGTCCTCTCCATCAGTACCACTATCCCTAAAGCGCAAGTGTTCAGGTTTGAGAACCACTGGATAAATATGCCTGGCTTCTTGGATGTTGTCAGTAGAATCTGGGATATCAACTGTCCAGGGGATGGGGCTAAACGCATTTCTGCTAAACTGAAATTGCTTCGGAAAGGGCTGAAGCAATGGAGCACTAGCATATCAGTACTGAATAAGCTTATTGAAAACTGCAATGCAGTCATTCTTATGCTGGATGACTTCGAGGAACTTAGAAACCTGGACATTACTGAATGGAACTTCAGAAATATTGTCAAGGCTCGTTTAAGCCAGTTGCTTCACTGTAAACATGAATATTGGAGGAAAAGATGCACTGCACGCTGGGCTAAATTTGGAAGTGAGAACACTGCTTTCTTCCATTCCATGGCTACCATCCGATATCGCAAGAATTCCATCTCCACCCTTGCTCGAACTGATGGATCTTTGGCAGTGGAGCACCATGAAAAGGCCGGACTTCTCAGGACAACTTTCTATAATCGCCTTGGCACAACTGTGCCATTGGATACCAGCTTTGATTTCTCTACTTATATACATCCTGCTGAGGGTTTGGACATTTTATCTATCCCCTTCACACACTCTGAAATTGATAGTACAGTTGCTGAGATGCCTACTGATAAGGCCCCGGGCCCAGATGGTTTCAATGGTTTATTTCTCAAAATTTGCTGGCCAATAATCAAGTATGACTTCTATGATCTCGTACAGGAATTCTGGGAAGGAACTGTCAATCTGCAAAGTATCAATGATGCCTTCATCACCCTCATTCCCAAGAATAATTCACCTGAAGGTCCAAATGATTACCGCCCTATCTCCCTACTGAATACAGGATTCAAACTTATCACCAAACTTCTAGCCAATCGATTGCAAAAGAAAATTCTTGGATTAGTACATGTGAATCAATATGGTTTTCTGAAATCCAGAAATATCCAAGATTGTGTGGCTTGGGCATATGAGTACATTCATCAGGTCTCTGTATCTCGTCGAGAAGCGGTTGTCCTAAAGTTAGACTTTGCAAAAGCCTTTGACACCATTGGACATCTAGCCCTTCTTCAGATATTAAAATGTAAAGGTTATGATGACAGATGGCTGAACTGGATTCAATCAATCTTCTCGACAGGGTTTTCTTCTGTCCTCTTGAACGGTGTTCCAGGCAAAAAATTTCCTTGCAGATGTGGGGTTCGGCAAGGAGACCCCCTTTCTCCGATCCTCTTCGTGGAAGGTGCTGATCTTCTGCAGTCTATGGTCAACCGATTAGCCCAGCAAGGAACTCTAGTAGCCCCTCTTCCTATACCTGACACAGACTTCCCCATTGTTCAGTATGCCGATGACACACTGCTTATTGTGCAAGCCTGCCCCACCCAGCTTCTGGCCCTCAAAGACACTCTTCAGGTGTTTGCTCGGGCCACTGGGCTCAAAGTTAATTACAGTAAAACTTGTATGATGCCCATAAATGTCAGTGAGACTAGACTGAATTATCTGGCTGAAGTTTTTGGCTGTGTCACTGCTACAATGCCTTTTCCATACTTGGGCCTCCCTCTTGGTACTACTAGACCCACGGTGTCAGATTTATCACCTATTGCTGATCAGTTGGAAAGGCGATTGAATGCTAGTGCACGCTTCTTGGATTATGGGGGCCGTGTAACCTTTGTAAATTCTGTCCTAACATCCTTGCCGATGCATTTTCTGAGCTCTCTGAAGGTTCACAAATCGATCATTAAGGTTTTTGATAAAGGGCGCCGGCTTGCTCTGTGGGCCAAGGAGGAAGGCAGGAGCTCCTCCCACTCTCTGGCTGCCTGGGATATGGTCTGTAAGCCAAAAAAGCACGGAGGACTGGGTATCCTAAACCTCGAGATTCAGAACACTGCCCTGCTTTTGAAACACTTGCACAAATTCTTCAGTAAGGCGGATATACCATGGGTTAAATTGGTTTGGTCGCTCTATGGCGATGCTCCTCCACAGGCCCAACCCCTCGTGGCTCATTCTGGTGGAAAGATATCTTCAGTTTAATTAACATCTACAGAAGCATCACCACAACCAAAGTTGGTAATGGTGAATTGACCCTCTTTTGGAAGGATTTCTGGAACAGCAACGAACTCCTCTGTGACACATTCCCACATTTGTATTCTTTCGTGCTGAATGAAGATGTCTCGATTGCGGAAATGGCAGGTGACACTGACCTCCATAATATGTTTGCCTTGCCTCTGTCGGTTCAAGCCTTTGAGGAGCACACCCAAATGAGGCCTTTGCTCGCCACGGTTTCAGAAAATCCTCTTGATACCGATGTCCGATACTTTGCTTGGGGAATACTGAATATCATCAGCTAAGTACTACAGATTTATCTTTGCCCGAGCACCTCAAGACAAAGCACTTGATCTTGTTTGGAAATCTAAAGGGTTACCAAAGCTGCGTGTCTTTCTCTGGCTGCTGATAATGACCGACTAAACACAAAAGATCTGATGACTAGGAAGCACTGGCATCTAGAGGAGGGAGTAAATTGTGTTTTATGCTCGATGCAGGTACTAGAGACACGAGACCATCTGTTCTTCGAATGTCCTTTCGCTGTTAGGTGCTGGGATGCAGTAAACATCAACTGGAACTATCAACTTGCGGTGTCTCCGAGGATTATACTTGCTGCTCAGTCTTTTACTGGGCCCTGTTTCATGGAAGTGCTAGCATGTGTGGCCTGGAATGTCTGGAAATCAAGAAATGATCTCATCTTCAACAAAGAACCTGCAACCTTCCGAGGATGGAAGGCTAAATTCAGGCACGATATCCTGCTCCATCAATATAGAGTGAAGGCAACCTAGTTGCCCCCCTCCTAGCCTGGACTAGAAATACTATTTTGTAACCATGTATTCTTGGTTCATTTTTGACCCCCATTGAACTCGCTCCTCATGTAACAAGAGGTGTCACCTCTTCGGTGACCCCTCTTTAATTTGATTTATAAAATTTACACCGTAGGGGATTCCCCTACGGTAATGGGTGTCAAGAAATTCTCAACACCTTCNGGTTCGGATCGAGCTCCGGTGCCACCCGGAGTCTTCCTCGAGTGCATCGCACAACGCTCAATCAAGGTCCGGCCCTCGCCAGGACCCTCCACATCGACAACAAGCACCGCCAACCCGCCAAGCACGGAGAAGGAGCTCATGGAGATAATGCTGGTCGAGCCCACGTGGACAAGCTCGTATCTGGCTTACATGCTGCACCAGCGGCTGCCGGAGAACCCAGTCGAAGCCAGGCGCATCGTCCGCCGTTCCAAAGGCTTCACCATCATCAATGGCGAGCTCTACAAGAGAAGCATCTCAGGAGTCCTCCAAAGGTGCATCGATCCAGCCGACGGCCAAGCTATCTTACTCGACATCCACGCCGGCATCTGCGGGCACCATGCAAGTAGTCGAGCACTGGTGGCCAAGGCCTTATGAGCAGGGTTCTACTGGCCCACCGCAATGCAAGACGCAGAAGAACTGGTAAAAAAGTGCGTCGGCTGTCAGGAGTTCGCCAACAAGCCGCACGCACCAGCGTCCGCACTGAAGACAATACCACTCGCATGGCCCTTCGCGCAATGGGGGCTCAACATGGTAGGTCCCTTCAAGAAATCCTTCCCAGGTGGGCACACCCACCTCCTGGTGGCAGTCGACAAGTTCACGAAGTGGATCGAGGCGGTCCCAATCACAAGCTCAACTGCAACCTCAGCGGTCAGCTTTATCAGGTCGATCATCTTCAGGTTCGGTGTGCCACACGGCATCATCACCGACAACGGGACGAACTTCACAGCCGAATAATTCAGGGACTTTTGCTCTGAACAAGGCATCAAGCTCAGTTATGCATCCGTCTCACACCCGCAGTCCAATGGGCAAGTCGAGAAAGCCAATGGCCTAGTCAGCAAAGGCATCAAGAAGCGTCTGCGAGTACCATTGAAATGAGCCGCAGGAGCCTGGGTGGAGGAGTTACCAAGTGTGCTGTGGAGCCTACGCACCACGCCAAACAGATCTACCCAGTATACACCATTCTTCATGGTGTACGGCGCCGAAGCAGTCCTGCCCTGCGACATCAAATTTGATGCTCCACGGGTGGTGGCATACGACGAGTCTGATGCAGAAGAAGCACTCGAAGATGACGTGGATACCCTGGATGAAGCACGCGGCATCGCCCTCAGCCGCACAGCCGTGTACCAGCAAGACCTGCGCAACTACCATGGGCGACGACTGCGGCCTAGAGCATTCGTCCCAGGGGATCTGGTTCTCCGGCTCAAGCAGAAGAAGGTGCACAAGCTCGCCTCCCCATGGGAGGGTCCATACATTGTGACAGAGGCAATCGGCAACGGAGCTTACCGCCTGAAGGACTCGAAGACGGGGACAGTCTGTAGCAATCCGTGGAACGTGGCACAGCTACGCCGCTTCTACGCCTGATCGACCCCAACTTGTAAACTTCATCTTGTCAAGTAGCAGCAGGTTTCTCACGCACTCTTTCCCTCGCCAGGGTACCTAAGGGGACTGGAAGGGTTTTAACGAGGCGGCCTGTTTGCGAGAATCAATAAAGATATTTTGAAGAAAAAGACTCATCATTTTTTCCTTTACGAACAATCAATCTAAATCCTAGGCCGCCACTCGAACCACTCGGGGGCTCGCGCCATACAGGTCTAAGTCCAGCCTAGGCCGCCACTCGAATCACTCGAGGGCTGCGCCACACAGGCATAACTCGAAAATCCTAGGCCGCCACTCGAACCACTCGGGGGCTCGCGCCATACAGGTCTAAGTCCAGCCTAGGCCGCCACTCGAATCACTCGGGGGCTGCGCCACACAGGCATAACTCGAAAATCCTAGGCCGCCACTCGAACCACTCGGGGGCTCGCGCCATACAGGTCAAAGTACAGCCTTGGCCGCCACTCGAATCACTCGGGGGCTGCGCCACACAGGCATAAACTCAAAAATCCTAGGCCGCCACTCGAACCACTCGGGGGCTCGCGCCATACAGGTCTAAGTCCAGCCTAGGCCGCCACTCGAATCACTCGGGGGCTGCGCCACACAGGCATAACTCGAAAATCCTAGGCCGCCACCCGAACCACTCGGGGGCTCGCGCCATACAGGTCAAAGTACAGCCTTGGCCGCCACTCGAATCACTCGGGGGCTGCGCCACACAGGCATAAACTCAAAAATCCTAGGCCGCCACTCGAACCACTCGGGGGCTCGCGCCATACAGGTCTAAGTCCAGCCTAGGCCACCACTCGAATCACTCGGGGGCTGCGCCACACAGGCATAACTCGAAAATCCTAGGCCGCCACCCGAACCACTCGGGGGCTCGCGCCATACAGGTCAAAGTACAGCCTTGGCCGCCACTCGAATCACTCGGGGGCTGCGCCACACAGGCATAAACTCAAAAATCCTAGGCCGCCACTCGAACCACTCGGGGGCTCGCGCCATACAGGTCTAAGTCCAGCCTAGGCCGCCACTCGAATCACTCGGGGGCTGCGCCACACAGACATAACTCGAAAATCCTAGGCCGCCACTCGAACCACTCGGGGGCTCGCGCCATACAGGTCTAAGTCCAGCCTCGGCCGCCACTCGAATCACTCGGGGGCTGCGCCACACAGGCATAACTCGAAAATCCTAGGCCGCCACTCGAACCACTCGGGGGCTCGTGCCATACAGGTCAAAGTTTCAGCCTTGGCCGCCACTCGAATCACTCGGGGGCTGCGCCGCACAGGCATAACTCGAAAATACTAGGCCGCCACTCGAGCCACTCGGGGGCTGCGCCGCACATGCCCAACTCAAACATACCTAAGACGTCACCCGGTTCACTCGGGGGCCGCTCCATACAGGTTTACGAGTGCAAAATCAAACATTATACATACAGCGAATAACATCACATGGGCATACATACATGCATATTTATGTTACAATCTAACATTGTGCAACAACAGACTGCTATTCTTAGTCGACAGGCTCTTCCTTTGGCGCATCCAGTGGCCCTACAAGTCGCTCTGTATGATTCAGGACCTGTTGCATCGCCTGACGTGCAGCCGCAAGGGATTCAGCATAATCAGCATCTCTAGGCAAGCCATCAAGTATTCTGTCCAAAGGAACATGAGGTCGATGCAGTCGAACATAAGCAAACGCCGTGTTGGCCCCGGCAACAAGCTGAGCGAAGACGACCTCCTTCAACGCCCTGCTACTGCGGAACCTCTCCAGCAGCGCAGCCAGCCCAGAAGGCTGCTCGTTATGCGGAAAGTACACCCTGTTGATCTGCCAGAGTGCCTTCCGGCAACCTTCCAAGAGCACAGCAGCTCGCCAGATGCGATCCAGCATCTTCGCGAGTATACGGCCTGCGTTTTTGTTCGACCAGAAGGTACAAGCTTCAAGTGAATCACCGGGTGGCCTCCCTTTCCACCCGCTCGTCCATTCGACTATTCTCGGCTTGCCAGTCGGGATTAACATCTGCAGAAAAACATCCAACACTTAGAAGAATGAAAGCATAAAGAAGCCGAAACAAGTCGCTTGAAGGCCAACCTTGCAGCTGTCGACTGATCAAGTCTATCTGGCCAAGAAGGAATTCCTCACGCCGTGAGAACGGCGCAGCAGGCCGTGACTTCGAGCGCTCCAACTCCAGCTCGGCGGTCCTAACCTTCGACTCAAGTTCAGCAATCTTGTTCCTCATATAGGTGAACACTCGTTGGTCATTGGTGCTTCGCGCGTGGGCTGGAGGAGCTTGACGACGAGGGCGAGTGGGTGCAGCCGAAGAGGTATCCTCGTCCCCACCCGCACCAGAAGCCCCAGCAACCTCGGGAGTCTCACCCATCTCAGGCTGCCAATTTTCGACATTATCAGGCAAATCCATATGACACAAGACTGGAAAACAAAGGTTATATTTTGACACTAGCATGTTCGCGGCCAAAAGACTTCGAAGATCATGAGTTTCATTACAGACCAAGTTCAAAAGAAGAAGAACCCTAAAAACAAAGGAAACTACATGGCAGACTCTGACCGAGAACGGCCCTTCCTAGCGGCCAACTCTGCAGCCTTGGCGATTCTCTTCTCGAAGGTGCAACCAGCCTCGCAGCCAGCTGACTCGCCCGCGCCTTCACAGAGCTAAGGGACGCGGTCTTGCCATCAGGCCTCCGAGGGAAGTCGTTGACAACCTTCTCAAAGTCACCTGCGACTTGGTGACCAAGTAGGAGCTGGAAAGTGAGCTCTGAGCCGCGTACCGTCTGAGCACGCGTGAAGTCCGCCAGGGTGGTCGCTTCGCCTTCAAACGGAGCCGCAAGCGCATCAACATCGACCGGCGACGGCTGGTCGGGGGAAGATGCTCCGGTGCACACTCGCCAAGGCATCTTTCGACTTCCGCAGCGCCGCCGAAGATTGCTGCAGTGCAGTCGAATCATACGCATGGGCGCGGTCAACGAAGCCAACAGCTTTCTCCAGGTCGACATTATCACTGGAAATCTCTTCTGGAGGAGCGCCTCCGCACGGCTCTGAACAACGAAGAGGACCACACTTGTAAGACATCAGAAGTCGACACAAGACAAAGTAGGCAATGAGCCGAGATACTTACCTCCGATTACATTGGCGAGTGCGAGCAAGCGTTCAACCTGGGTCTTCTCTAGATCACCCCGGGTTCGCTCACGCTTTTGAGCTGCACCCAGGGATTTCTCCAGCTCCGCGACCCGCTTCGCCAGGCTCTCCTTCTCGCCTATGGATCACCGGAGCAAAGTCAACAATGAAGATAGTCGCAGTACCTCTCGAACACAAGGGTTAGTACTTACTATTAGCTTGCTCCAAAGCAGCGTGGAGTCGATCCTTTTCCTTCTCCATCCGCACGAAGGCCGTGGCTCCCTCCAGTAGCTGGCGACAAAACGGCTGTGCAAAGAACAAGATATCAATCTGTGCCCGACTATTCTAGTCACGCACATCTTCGGGGGCTACTCCCATCGGTCGCGCTGTTCGCGCACCCGATACCGATCTTGCAGACTGAGTCAAGAGAAACTTACATGCTCAAGCAATCCAGCATCCAACGAGGTCGCATCAGCAGTCTTTTCCGGCACGGAGGAAGTCGAAGCCTTCAAGGTCGACGCGCCACCCGCCTGTGGCTCCTCTTCGGTCGCCTTCGCAGTCTGCTCCAACACGGGAGCAGAAGTGTGCTCCATCTCTGGAGGCGAAGAACCGGCAGCACCAGTGCGGTTGCTGGGACAGGATAATTCAATTCAAACACTCGTAAAGGCAAAAGGGGCACTCGACAGAACAAGGTGATGGTTTCAAGACTAACCTGGTGACGTCCTGATCATCATCGCTGCCCAGGGAGACGGAGGGCAACCTCGCGAACCTGGTCGGCGGCGCAGAGCTAAGGGGAGGCACGACCAACGGCTCTGTCGGGTCGCTTGTGTACTTGGCACCCGAGGACGACTCGCTCGCCTCGTCCACGTCCTCCACCTCCACCTGCTTTGCGGGCGACGAAGCCGAAGCAGACTCGCCACCTCTTCGCCTTTGCCGCTTCTACAGCAGCTCTTTGTCTTCATCATCCTCCTCCACCTCTTCGCTCGGAGAGTTGGCGGAAGGAAGTTCGTCGTCATCCTCCTCGTCCTCCTTCACGACCTCTGCCTCAGCGTGAGGACCGTTCTCCATCAGCGGAGGAAGGCTAACAAAGCTGGAACGACCCTGTCAAAAAATTCGAGTCAAGCAATAAGATTCGACTGAAGAAAACTCAAGACGCGCAAGGTTCAAGACACTTACCTCAGGCACAGGATTGTCGAGGCCATATGGCTGCACCGGGCACTTGACGCTGCATGTGTCTGCGGCTCGAAGGCTGGTGATGCTCCTCACCTTCGACTCGACTGCTTCGTGATGGGGTCGCAGCATGGAAAACAAAAATTTTCTACGCGGCAAAGCGGAATAAACCCCAAGGATCTAGATCTACGAGATGAAGATAGCGAAGATGAGATCCAATCTCTTACCCTCGAAGATCAACAAACGCGTTTTGTCGGTGCAGGGGTTGGCTAGTCGATCCCCGCAACTAGACTCGTCTAGTCGCGAGGAGATGTATTATCCTCGAGATCCAATCCGGTGAAGTGCAGCAACGGGCAGCACCTCCGCGGCGTCCACACGTACAGCTCGATGAAGATGTCGACTCCTTGATCCCGCAAGCGAGACGACGTGGCCTTGATGATCTCAGCAGCACGACGGTAGTGCCGGTGATGATGACGATCTCCGCGAGCAGGGCTTCGCCAAGCCAAGCAAGAGGAGAGGGAGAGGAGCAAGGTGGCGCAGCCCCTAGGGCAAGGGGGTGCGGCTAGGTGTGGAGGTGGGATGGCGGCAGCCCGGCCCTCCGGGAGAGGAGGGGTGCGGCTAGGGCTAGATGGGAGAGAGAGAGGGGGGTGCGGCTGCCTCTAAGGGGTGTGGTGCGCCCCCTCCTTACCCCTCCTTATATAGGTGGCCGGCTAGGTCAAGGGCAAGGGGGCCGGCCGGCCCCTCCTTGCTTGCCCCCCAAGTTGGAGTCCATCTAGGACTCCTCCTTGGGCCCCCTTTCCTAAAGGGGTGGAGAGCCCACCTCCTAGTCCAACTAGGAGTGGGACTCCCCTCTTCCTTAGCCGCACCAGCCCATGTGGGCTTAGGTGGTGCGCACCACCTAGGTGGTGGCAGCACCCCTTTGCACCATGTGGGCCCCATACAAAATATGGCCCCACTTCTAGACCCTTCTAGAACACTCCGGAACCTTCCGGTACCCTGTCAATAATTTCCGGAACTTTTCCGAAACCTCCGGAAACCACTTTCCATATATGAATCTTATTCTCCGGACTCCTCCGGAACTCCTCGTGACGTCCGGGATCCCATCCGAGACTCCGAATCACCATTCGTTCACTTCATCATTTAATTCATCGCAAAACCTAATTTCATCGGAACGTTAAGTGTGTGACCCTACGGGTTCGAGAATGCATATCAATAATTAATAGCGGGACCGGGATGTCCATATTAATTCCTATACACTCAACGAAAACCTTTTCTCGATTGAACCACGATGCCGGAGATTCAATTAATCTCATATACGATTCCCTTTGTCTCACGATATTTTACTTGCCCGAGATATAATCGTTGACATCCCCATGCCTAGTTTAATCTCGTTACCGGCAAGTTCTCTTTACTCGTCCATAATATAGGATCCCGGTGATTACAACTTAATCACATGTCTGCAGACTTTTGATGCTATATTACCGAGAAGGCCTGGAGATATCTTCTCCGTCACATGGAGGGACAAATTCCACTCTCGATTCATATCACCCAACAACCCACCATCGGAGATACCTGAAAGCCACCTTTATAATCACCCAGTTACGAAGTGACGTTTGATGTCCACAAAGTATTCCTCCGGTGAACGGGAGTGATATAATCTCATGGTCTAAGGAAACTATATTTGGCATATTTAAAAGTGTTGACAACAAAACTTTTGTGACACGATTAATTGCAACTCTTTATTTGGGTCATGTCCATCACACCATTACTCCTAATGATATGACTCCGTTATCAAGTGACTATAACAAGTCCATAGTTAGGAAACTCTAACTATCTCTTGATCAACGAACTAGTCCTGTAGAGGCTCACTAGGGACTCCGGGTGTTTATATTCCACACATGTATTATGTTTCCATTTAATACAATTATAGCATGGATAATAAACTATTATCATAAACATGAATATGCTTAATAAACCATTTTATTATTGCCTCTAGGGCATATTCCCAACAGTCTCCCACTTGCACTAGAGTCAATAATCTAGTTTACATTTCCGCGATCCAACACCCATGAAGTCTCACTCATGAAGTCTCAGTGCTGATCATGTTTGCTTGTGGAAGAGGTTCTGTCCGTGCTCTGTACATTACAGCTCTTTATGTCCTTTGCAAAATTGTAACTGTCACCTAATTTGACATTACTTTATCATCACATGATAAAACCATTATCATATAATGCATATAATATGTTTGGTTATAGAGTGAGATATTCATATCCTTTTATGCCTATATGTATGTTCAGTCAAATGGACTTTCCCACAACACATGCATCTGGAACTCACTCAATCTTGAAACAACTTTCTCAAACCAAAATATTATATCTTATTCCAATCCTTGAATTAATCATATACTCCTATATGTTGTTGACTTAACAAATCAACAGTGAACCTTGTCACTTTGATATTTCCGATCATGCTTTCGCTGCGCTACTCCGATATTAAGAGATCCCCAATTTAGTCTGGCTTTATGACTTCAACCAAGTCCACCATTTTCTAAATTTATCTCAATCTCATGAAAAATGACTCCTCATTCAACATGTTCTTACAATTAAGAACTTGGGTCACATATCGTCATATACAAACATATGGTTCTTATATGTTGAGATCTATGAACAATTCATATTGAATTCCAACATATCCTCCAACCATCAATTTTGTACTGAGTTCTCTAACTCAATGCTTCACCTATATATCACAATGAGATGAACCGTTCTTCTCTTGTTTCCATTTTGAACTCCTTCAAAACTTGTATAGGTAAAACACTCTGACTTTAATGTTTATCAAATTTATCTATCCTCCATAGATACATTCATCTACATGAATATTTGACGTTCAAACTAACTTCATAAGTTATGCATTGGTCCATGACAACGTTTACAACATTTATGAAATCTCTATTTCATTCAAACACTATGTTGTAAACTCCCACTCAAATATACCTCATACACATATTAAATTGTGAAGCCACTTTAGCTCCCACTCAGAAATATGTTATCTTTATATTTGACCATGATTAATTAGCTCCCACTCAAACATATGTCACCACATATTTTGATTATGGAAATTAATTTCTGCTCTAACTTAATATATGTCACCACATATCTTAATTAGATCTCACTCAGTTTCTTATGCACTTTCTCGACACTTTGGACTCCTCCAAAACTCTTAACTCTTAAGATTCGAGAACTCATATACGAAACACCAGCACTTTGCTAGCTCTAAGTTTTATTTATTCCACGCAAACTCTTTTGCAAAATAAATATGTGAAACATTCTTTTCACAAAATCAAGTAACGATTACTTTATGATTTAAACTTAAAGTAGAATGACTCTTAGTCACTTTCGTATTTAAAGTTTCTATTTCTTCTTTTGTAGTTTTGTAGGTATGTCTTGTTTCCCAAACACGACAAGTAAATCATGAATATTATTTTGCAACTTTTGACAAAATTCATATTCTTGAAACCTACATTTCTTTAGACAAGCTAAACCAAAATTCAATGATCACCATCATCAAAACCTTTATGTGTCAAGTTTTAACCAACATAGCACTTTATGTATGTGCCACTTGATACATAAACATGCAAGGTTTAAGCCTTCTAAGTTTATTCCAACAATTCTTTTATCCATGAAACCATTTCACGATAAAACCACTAAAATACACAACATAACCAAACACATTGGTTTGTCCCTTTTAGTCTCACATTGTGGAATCTCTATTCATAATCTCATATGAACATTCTACAAAACTTTATTTGCTTTGGTTTTTAATTATCTCATAATTATTGAAACCACTATTTCACATAACTCATATGCGAAACGCAAATCATTAAATAGATCCTTTATTTAAAACAGGAGTGTTATCAAAATAAATCTAAATGATACTAATGAAACCTTAAAACCAAAGACCCTTCTTTTATGACAACATAATATCAAATATAATGTGACTACAATACTTTAGGTTTATCAAAACACCTTTTGAATAATCTCTAAATATTGTAATTTGTGATAACACTTGTCACAAGTCACCATACTAAACAATAACTCAAATATTTTGTCTCTTTTGATCAAATCGAAAGGACTCAATTATCTTGTTAACTTAATATCCTCTACTTCCAAAATCTCATCATGACATGAATAAATACTCCTATTTACTCATCCATGATAAAACAATGATGTCTTTTATTTACTGAAAAATACAACCAACACTTGTGTTTATTTTCAGCAACTCATGGCATTTTCAGAAAATGGCATTTTTTATCACACTACTTAGTGATGCGCATCAAGATGCTCTCCAGCACTAATAGTATAATTAAAACAAATCTCATCATTAAGTATTGGATATTTTAGTATGTGTTTATTTTATAAGTGTTTAACTGATTATCGTTTAAATCCAGCAAAGGACAATAATCTCATAATCGAAACGTGATCTCCAAAAAGGATTACTCATGAAAACAGAACAACCACTTGTCTTTAACATGAATGACCGTCTCACAAACCGAGACACACTAATTTAAGATCACACTTGATTCGATTACAAAACTCATTCAAATCCTCTAATTTAAAACGATAAATGTAGAAGTGAAATGACGCCAGCATCAACTCCTTGATTGCCATCTTCCCGCAAAATCCACTCAGTCCCTCCATGCACTTCTCAAACGGCAGGCCCTGTTTTCATAAAACAGCACAAGTATCAAATACTTAGCTCACCATAAGTGTAAATGGGACATTTAAACATTTATAACTAGTATATCAAAATATACCTTCTGCGTTGACTACTTCTCCTGCTATGGGTTCCACTTTAACTTGACGCAGCTGGGAAATAAACTCACAGAAAGTGATCGAATCCCTTCCCATGATATAGTTCCTCACATAAGCCTTATAGCTGGGGGGAAGCGAGCGCAGCACCCCATCTATTGCCATCTCGTCAGTTATTTCATGGTTCCAAACATCCACCATAGTATAATACAGCCGGTGCATCTTACTTAGGTGCTGTTCCAAGCAATTGTTTTCTTCCATCTTAGTTGAAAGAAATTCATCCAGGCATTCAAACCTTGCAACTCTAACTTGTGCTATGAACCTTTGTTTCAGCTCATCGACAATCTCCATTGCGCTCAAGTTTCCAAATTGTCTACCAAGGTTAGAATCCATGAAGGTGCATATCAGCTACTCGACTCTCAAGTAGGTGGTCTTTTGATCGTACCACTCCATATACCCTTCATAGTCAACAGTAACATCAGGGCGTTTTTCTAAAGCTTCATCTATCACGTAGAGCTCATCATTGGCGAATAGGGCTTCTCTCAGACGCATGTACCACTCAGCAAAGTTTGACCCATCGAGACGCAGCTCCTCAGCAAGAAACATACTACTGTAGTCGGCCATGATCTACAAGGATTTTGCAAAGACATCTTTAGGACACTTGTTTATGATAATTTTAGTTCAATTTAATCAAATTAATGAACTCCCACTAAACTCAACATCTCTCCGGTTGATTAGTGACACACGATCCAAATCCACTACACCACCACCGATCATCACGTGAGATGATGTAGTTTCAATGGTGAACAACTCAGTGTTGATCATATCATTCATATGACTCGTGTTTAACCTTTCGGTTCCGTGTTCCCAAGGCCATGTCTGTACATGCTAGGCTCGTCAAGACAACCGTAGTATTTCCGCATGTGCAAACTGGCTTGCACCCGTTGTATGTGAACGTTGAATCTATCACACCCGATCATCACGTGATGCTTCGAAACGACGAACTTTCACAACGGCGCATACTAGGGGAGAACACTTAATTATCTTGATATTAACATGAGAGATCACCTTATCATGCTACCGTCGCGATCACATCTAAGCATAACAATAAGGTGCATAAAAGGGATTAACATCACATGCAATTCATAATTGTGATATGATATGGCCTTTCTTCATATGCTCTTAGATTTCCATCTTCAAAGCACCGGCAAGATCTCCATCTCCGGCATGATCTCCATCATCTTGGCGCCACCACCATGGTTGTCCACCAACTATTGCAACTACAACTAATGCTACTCTTAGCAATAAAGCAAAGCAATTACATGGTGATTTCATTGACACGCAGGTCACATAAAATAATAGACAACCATATGGCTCCTGCCGGTTGCCGTACTCGTCGACATGCAAGTCGCGAAATATTACAAACATGATCATTGCATACATTATCACAAATCACATTGGCCATATCACATCACTTGACCCCCTCTGCAAAAACAAGTTAGACGCCTCTACTTCGTTTATGCAAATTTTACGTGGCTTGGGTCAACGAGATAGAACCGTTCTAATCTACGCAAAAACCACAACGGCGATATAATAGTTGCTTATTTACTCATCCTTTTGAAAGGCCTTCCATTGAAAATTGCATCCTCACTAAAGCAAGAGAAACAGACACCCGCCAGCCACTTATGCAAAACAAGTTGCATGTCAGTCGTGGAACCGGTCTCTCGTGCGTGGACGAGTAAGGTTGGTCCGGGCCGCTTCAATCTCACAATACCGCAAAGATGCAAAGTGCACGCGAGAAGGTAGCAACATAAAATATCAACGCCCACAACTCCTTGTGTTCTAATCGCATCAACACCTACGAATAGATCTAGGCTCTGATACCACTGATGGGGTCGCAGCATGGAAAACAAAAATTTTCTACGCGGCAAAGCGGAATAAACCCCAAGGATCTAGATCTACGAGATGAAGATAGCGAAGATGAGATCCAATCTCTTACCCTCGAAGATCAACAAACGCGTTTTGTCGGTGCAGGGGTTGGCTAGTCGATCCCCGCAACTAGACTCGTCTAGTCGCGAGGAGATGTATTATCCTCGAGATCCAATCCGGTGAAGTGCAGCAACGGGCAGCACCTCCGCGGCGTCCACACGTACAGCTCGATGAAGATGTCGACTCCTTGATCCCGCAAGCGAGATGACGTGGCCTTGATGATCTCAGCAGCACGACGGTAGTGCCGGTGATGATGACGATCTCCGCGAGCAGGGCTTCGCCAAGCCAAGCAAGAGGAGAGGGAGAGGAGCAAGGTGGCGCAGCCCCTAGGGCAAGGGGGTGCGGCTAGGTGTGGAGGTTGGATGGCGGCAGCCCTCCGGGAGAGGAGGGGTGCGGCTAGGGCTAGAGGGAGAGAGAGAGAGAGGGGGTGCGGCTGCCTCCAAGGGGTGTGGTGCGCCCCCCCTACCCCTCCTTATATAGGTGGCCGGCTAGGTCAAGGGCAAGGGGGCCGGCCGGCCCCTCCTTGCTTGCCCCCCAAGTTGGAGTCCAACTAGGACTCCTCCTTGGGCCCCCTTTCCTAAAGGGGTGGAGAGCCCACCTCCTAGTCCAACTAGGAGTGGGACTCCCCTCTTCCTTAGCCGCACCAGCCCATGTGGGCTTAGGTGGTGCGCACCACCTAGGTGGTGGCAGCACCCCTTTGCACCATGTGGGCCCCATACAAAATATGGCCCCACTTCTAGACCCTTCTAGAACACTCCGGAACCTTCCGGTACCCTGTCTACAATTTCTGGAACTTTTCCGAAACCTCCGGAAACCACTTTCCATATATGAATCTTATTCTCCGGACTCCTCCGGAACTCCTCGTGACGTCCGGGATCTCATCCGAGACTCCGAATCACCATTCGTTCACTTCATCATTTAATTCATCGCAAAACCTAATTTCATCGGAACGTTAAGTGTGTGACCCTACGGGTTCGAGAATGCATATCAATAATTAATAGCGGGACCGGGATGTCCATATTAATTCCTATACACTCAACGAAAACCTTTTCTCGATTGAACCACGATGCCGGAGATTCAATTAATCTCATATACGATTCCCTTTGTCTCACGATATTTTACTTGCCCGAGATATAATCGTTGACATCCCCATGCCTAGTTTAATCTCGTTACCGGCAAGTTCTCTTTACTCGTCCATAATATAGGATCCCGGTGATTACAACTTAATCACATGTCTGCAGACTTTTGATGCTATATTACCGAGAAGGCCTGGAGATATCTTCTCCGTCACATGGAGGGACAAATTCCACTCTCGATTCATATCACCCAACAACCCACCATCGGAGATACCTGAAAGCCACCTTTATAATCACCCAGTTACGAAGTGACGTTTGATGTCCACAAAGTATTCCTCCGGTGAACGGGAGTGATATAATCTCATGGTCTAAGGAAACTATATTTGGCATATTTAAAAGTGTTGACAACAAAACTTTTGTGACACGATTAATTGCAACTCTTTATTTGGGTCATGTCCATCACACCATTACTCCTAATGATATGACTCCGTTATCAAGTGACTATAACAAGTCCATAGTTAGGAAACTCTAACTATCTCTTGATCAACGAACTAGTCCTGTAGAGGCTCACTAGGGACTCCGGGTGTTTATATTTCACACATGTATTATGTTTCCATTTAATACAATTATAGCATGGATAATAAACTATTATCATAAACGTGAATATGCTTAATAAACCATTTTATTATTGCCTCTAGGGCATATTCCCAACACTTCGTCATCAAGTTCATCGCCGGATGCACACGCCCACATTGGCTGGGCGCGACGGCGGAGCGGCTGCACTCGGAGCCTGAAGAAGGTCGCGATGAGGTGCACCCCACCCGACTCGCGACCAAGGGTCTTCAGAAGTTCGCGGAGGAGCGCCAGCAGCGGCTTGGTCGCCTCCCTATCTTCCTTGGATAGCGGGTGCGCCCACGCCTTCGTCTTCTGCAATGCGCGGTCAGCCGTGAAGTCGGGAAGGCCTTCTTGGTCGCACCTGACGTAGAACCACTTCCTCCGCCAATTCTGGACGGAGTCGGATTTCTTCATCTGGAAGAACGTGGTGTTGCCACGCACTTGGATGTTGAAGTCGCCGACTGGGTAGACCTGCTTCGACTTCCCAACGTTCTTGCGAACGAGGAACAGAGACTTCCAGAGAAGCCAGTTGGGAGAGATTCCCAAAAAGCACTCGCAGAGCACGATAAAGCTCGCGATGCTCAAGACGCTGTTGGGAGTCAGATCGTGGATCTGAATCCCATAAGCGAACATGAGACCACGAACAAAATCGTGGATGGGGAACCCGAAACCCCGTGGAAGGAACTCCATGAAGCAAACGCGTTCCCCATCGCGAGGAGAGGGGAATACCTCTTTTCCCGGAGCGCGCACGGCCGCCTGGTCCGCCGGCGGCAGTAGCCCCTGCGCGCGGAGGCTCTCAAGATCGGCTTTCTTCACCGACGACTTCACCCAGTCGCCTTCCACCTTCTTAATGCCTGCATCGGCGGCGGCGGCGGCGCCCTCGGTGGTCTTCGCTCGTTTCGAGCCCATCCTCGCTCGAGGGAATGGAGAAAGCTCGGGAGAACTGGGCGCAAGGATAGCAATGGCGGAGAAGATTGCGGAGATGGCGAGAGAATGAAGATGGAGTGAACTGTTTTCACCGTCGCGGTGGAAAATATGTACTGCGGGGACGGTTCATCTAGGCCGTCCTCCGTGGAACGGTAATCGAGGACAACATCCGGCCGTCCACGTGTCGCACGGAGAGGGCAACCGTCGCCGGCCACGCCGCCCACTACGCACGGGAATCAAGGCGTCATCATTATCCCGTGAAAGTTTCGCGCCCAACGGTCCAAATTCATCAGCGGCCGCTGTGACAGTGGGCCCACTTCGTCACGTCCCGTCGGGCGCAGAGTGTGCCAGGAAGCGTCATCACTGATGTCATCCCTGACGTCACTACGGAGTCGTATCAAGTAAGCCAACGATCCGGCAGAGCACTCGGCAATCCATTCGAGTAAGACAAGTACATAGTAAGCTTTACAAGCTGATGATACCCGAATTTATCATTCGAGTGGACGAACAATCAGTAAGCTTTAAGAGCTGAGTTTAAGCCACTTCAGTAGGTTATCAAGGCTGAGTACAGAGTAAGTCGAACAAGGCCAGTTTTTGACTCGGGTATTTCGAGACATCTTCTAACTCCCATCGGGAGCGGGCTTTTCGACTAAAGAAAAATTGAGTTTAACCTCAATTGTAAGCAATTCAGATTAATCTCGGGGGCTACTCCCATCGGGAGCGCTGTTCGCGCACCCGATGACTAAGGACAACGACAATCGAAAGTTGGTGAATCAAGAAGATCATGCGGCACACCCGATGATTCAAGGCAAATACGCTCGAAGGTTGACTCATAAAGGAACCAGATGGCGTGCCCGGAGGAAGGAGTCCTTTACTCGACTCTGCGATTCGACTAAGCACTCGGGGGCTACTGTCGTGGGGCTACCTTTCGGGTACCCCACGGTGGTGGTACCTGGGTCACGCCAAGGGAAGCCCATTGAAGCCCATGAAGTGCACCGTGAGGCCCAAGTAGCCGGTTAGATCGGTGATGAGACTTTCCTTATCCTGTAATGTGCAATCCGCACCGTCCACCCGAGACCTGGCCTGTGATATAAAGGCCAGGAGGGTGCGCCACCTAGGGCAAGAAACACACAGGCAAACCCTAGCGAGATTGCCATCTCGCCATTGTAGCCACCTCGATAATATCAGACAAGCAGGAGTAGGTCTTTACCTCATCTCGAGGGGCCGAACCTGGGTAAATTCGCCCCTGTTAGCCGTCGTAATCACCAACGTTCATCCTCTCTTCCCCTCAATCAACCCGGGGTACCTGACCTTGGGAATTGCCGAGCCCCAACCTCGACAGTGGGCATGCTCCGTCGCCGATTTCCTCCATCTCGTACGTCTCTCTCTTTCAAACATGATCGATTTTATTTTAGTTGGAAATTGATTTGCAAATCCAAAACAATCCAGTTCATTTCTCACAGCTAGTGGCAAAAATATGATAAACTAAGAAATTCCAACTAGAACGGGAAGAGGGAACCATTGCAGGTGAGGAAAAAAAATATGAAATTATATATCACCGAACATTGTAAAAAGTTGTTCGGAGACCGCATCCTAACCATTTTTCTTTGGTTGAATCCGAAACGATGGGCATCTAACACCACGAGAAAATAATGGTGTTATTGCTGACTTCACGAGATGGAAGTTAAGCAAGCCTAATATACCTCCGGAACCAAATGGGTTTCTAGCCCAGTTTTTATAGAACATTCTGAAAATATGATTTGATGGCTATTTTTTTTCAGCTTCAAACGGGGGAGTTGCCCTTGTACAAACTGAATTTTGGAGTCATTACCCTTCTTCTCAAAAGCAGGATGCGGTACAAATTTTACAATACAAACTCATTTGTCTTCTTAATGTTGATTTCCAAATATTCACAATGGTTGGCACAAATAGAATAACTAGTATTGCACATAATGTTAAGTCATCAGGCCATCACAGACAACGTTTACAACAGACCGTCATATCTTGGAGGGAGTGGTAGTACCCATGAAACGATTCATTAACTTCATAGGAAAAAATTGATGGGGTTCTCTTTAATACTATATATTTTAGAAAAGGTTTATAATAAGATAAACTGGGATTCTCGACAACAAGCGTTGCAGATGAAAGGATTCTCGCCTAAGTGGTATGCGTGGATCGCCTAGTTCGTACAAAAAGGAAGTGTTGGGATAAAAGTTAATAATGATTTGACAAATATTCTAAACAAAAAAGGGTGTGAGGCCAAGGGATCTATTATTATCAATATTATTTAACATCGTTACATATATGTTGGTTATCCTTATTACAATAGTAAAGGAGGATGGTCAAGTAGGTGGCTTATCCTTTTTTGATCTTTTCAGTTTTGGTGCGCTCTTCCTAGGCTTCAGAACATAGCTTGTTTTGTAGTTAGCCGTCTCTTGGTGAACTCAAAGACTCAAATCGTCTATATCAATTCGAGTATAGCTCAATGAAGTTACTCGTGCTTTCGAACCATAAACTAATGCCGCCTCTTGGGAGTGCGTGTTACTATTTCATCCTCTAGAGCACAATGGAACATTCTAAGTATGTGGTCGAAACATATTTAATGTATGCAACTGATGATCATCAAGTAGGTAGACACGCGATTTCACATAAACAGACGAGGTGCCATCCTACTTTTATAGCGAAATCTGACTTAGGACGAGGGGTAATTCAAACCTAGTATGTTCGATCAATGTGTTTCACCTCATGTGAAGAAAACGGAGTTGCTTAGCTAGATTTCCTAGACGAAGAGGGCTGCGGCTGAAATGAGGGTGTCGATGTAAAAAACTTAAAATTGTTCCTAATAACCGTATGTTTAGTTTCTGTTAGTTTCGTTTTGCTCGCTTTATTTTTTTGCTGGGTGATGACCGAAAGACAGATGTTCAGTTATTTTCGTGGAAAATAGTGAAACCCGGAGCAATGGCTTCGAATGGTGGGGGAAGCTCATATTGGGGGATGATGGGACAGATGCGGTAAAAATCGGTAACAATTCAAATTTCGAGCTGTTCTTCCTGCCGTCCTCGAATTCTCCCCCCTTTTCCCCATTCCTACCCACGCCTCATCTTCTTCCCGCTCAAATCCACCCCAATCCGAAGCTCCCAAACCCTAACCCTGGGCCACATGAAGATCTCCGAGCTCTCCCCCGAGTACCGGCAGCCGCCGCCGCACGTCGGCTTCCTCACCGACCTCAGCAAGGTCGTCGCCGACGTCGAGTCGTTCGACACCTCCCCTTCCTCTCCGGAGAAGCTCGCCGCCGATTTCCGCCGCATCCTCACCAACCTCGGCTCCGTCTCCTCCTCGCTCACCGATGCCTGCAGGCTCCAGATATGGAAGCTCGCCACCCGCCTCTGGAACGCGTGCGTCGACCGCGCCAACTCCACCACCCTCGCCAGGGGCCCCTCCGCCCGCGCCGCCGAGGCGGAGATCAGGCAGGCGGCGCCCGAGCTACTCCTCCTCGCCGGCGTCTCCGACCAGATCCCCTTGGCCGCCGCGAAGGTCGCCAACTTCTTCTTCCGCGCCGGCCAGGAGTGGCTTCAGCTCGGCCGCGTCGACCTCGCCACCGCCTGCTTCGAGAAGGGCACGCCGCTGGTCTCCGCCACGGGCTCGGAAGATGAGCGGCGCGTCTTGCTCGACCTGAACCTTGCGCGGGCACGCGCGGCGTCGGACGCGGGCGATCGATCCCTCGCCGTCGCGCTGCTGAGCCGGTCCAAGCCCCTCGCGTCCGCATCTCCCAAGGGGATCAAATCCCTCGCCGAGGTGTACCTTTCCGTTGGCGAGGCCACGCTCTCCACCAAACCCCCTGATCCTGCCGTCCAAGCGTCCAGCATCCTCACCGAGGCACTAGATCTGTGCGAGAAGGTGGCCTCCCCCTCCGCCGATGAGCTTAAGTGTCGATGTTTCCGCTACCTCGCCCTCGAGCGTCTCGAAGCCGGCGACCACGAGGGCACCCTGCGCTGTATCAGGGTCTCGAGAGCTTCAGTGGGGCTGGAAGAGGAGCACCCGAGCATGAAGATCATGGCGCTGCAAGCGTGGCAGGGCATTGGAAACATGTTGGAGGCCGAGAGGGAGCTCGAGAGACTCATGGCCAACGCCGAATCACCGGAGCATATGTGCGTGTTGGCAGCAGAGATGTACCTTGCCTCTGCGGGGCCTGAAGCTGCACGCAAGGTGCTCGTTGCGCTCGCTGCACGTTGCCGCGCGGGAGGTGCAGCTGCTGCCGTGAGAGTGGTGACGAAGGTGGTTCAGGGTGGTATCGGTAGCACTGGGCGTGCAAGGGCGATTAGTGAGCTCGTGTCGGATGAGAGGGTGGTTGCACTGTTCGATGGCCCAGCTAACACCATTCACCGTGGAGCAATGCATTCACTGCTGTGGAACTGGTCTGCACTCTCTTACACAAGTAATTTTATTGCAATTTTATGTACATATAAGTTGTTTCTGAGGCTGACACTTGGAATTTGGGGCAGCGGTGTTGAGCATTTCCACACAAAGAATTACGATACAAGTGCAGACTTTTATGAGAGATCGATGCTTTATCTATCCCGTGAAGAGGAAAGCAGACCCCGGCGAGCACAGTGCCTCCGAGTGCTTGCCCTTTGCCATCTAGCCCTGAAACAACTGGATCGTGCACTAGAGTTTGTCAATGAGGCTGACAAGGTATCAATCTTTTTTCCTCATCACTTGATCAAACAATCTTGCCTACTGCTTCTTATGGTTTGCTCAAAATGTGTATCTGTAGGTGGAACACAATGTCCACTGTGCTTTTCTGAAGGTAATAAATCTATGCATATTAATAGTACGTAGATCTCATTTAACTTTGACATTTTGTACTAATCCATAAGAATTCTACAGATTAAAATCCATCTACAGAAGAATGACACGGATGAGGCTATCAAGCAAATGAAAACCATGGTGGGTTGTGTTGACTTCAACCCTGAGTTCCTTGTACTCACAAATCATGAAGCTATTGCCTGCAAGTCTGTCAGGGTGGCAGTTGCTTCAATGACCTTCCTTCTAGGTCTTTATCCTGCTGGAAAGCCTATGCCAATGGCTGAGGTTGCTGTCCTCCGCAATCTTATTGAGCTCCTTCGTCGTGAGCAAGGGACTGAGGATGAGATCCTGAAGTACTCGAGACGTGCCAAGCTACGGATGTCCGACCTTGGTGTGGAAGGCTTTTTTGGCAGTGGAGCTGTTGGGGGGCGTGAACTCAATTGGTTTGCAGTAAGTAGCTGGAGTATGGGTGTAAGGTTGATAGAGGAGCAGAAGTACGATCTTGGTGCTGAGTTCTTTGAGCTTGCAGCAGAGTTTTTTGGTTGCACAAGTAACGGTGAGGGTGATGAAAACCGTTCCACAGTTTGCAAAGCGTTAATCATGAGTGTCACTGCCATGCTTCATGCTGAGGCTCTAAACAGTTCTCCATTGTCAGATTCTGACGTTAAAAAAGGTGTCGAGATGCTCAGCAGAGCTGGCAAGGTAAACATGGAGTTTGAGAAATACTGAAATTTATCCCTTTGTGTTGTTCTGAAGTGAAATGATATTTTGTAATATGATTTTGATTCAGTTTTCTTGATGTGCAGCTATTACCTTCGATTTGCCCCTCGGTTCCAGTGGTCTCTGATCAGGCTGAGGCCAACACCTTTCTGTTTCTTCATACCTTCTACTCCTACCAACTCCTTGACAGAATGGACACCAGTGCACATCCTCAGCAGCTCCAACTAGTCAAGAACTTTGCATCCTCTAGAGCATGCACACCGGACCATCTTCTCAAATTTGGAGTAGCTGCTTCTAAAGGCACCCCACCGAACTTACTGGTTGCTGAATTTTCCTTGAAGGCTAGCCTCAGTGCTGCCCTTGCTTCTCAGTCCCCAGACTACAGGGTAATCAGTGCTGCCCTCAGGAACCTAGCCTGCCTTGCTGGTTTGCAAGACTTAAGTGGTAGCAAGAGTGATGCAGTCTATGATGCATATCGACAAGCCTACCAAATTGTGGTTGGACTGAGAGATGGCGAATACCCATTTGAGGAAGGGAAGTGGCTTGCAGCGACTGCCTGGAACAAGTCATATCTGGCTATACGGCTTAATCAAGCCTCAGTTGCTAGAAAATGGATGAAGATGGGATTAGATCTCTCTCGGCATCTTGAGAGCATGAAGCAGTATATAGCAGGCATGGAGCAATGCTTTGAGATCTTCCGGAAAATGTCTGATAGGGAACCTGATGAATGTATTTTGCTTGGAAAGAAACCTGATGAGTGTAGTCAGCAAGATGGGGCACCAAGTACTAGTATGTCTCTTAGCACGTCTCAACCTGTCCTAGTATAGTTAGAGGTACTTTTGAACATGGTAGTTCACAACCAAGAGATAAATAGATCATTGAGCTATGGTTCACACTTTCGTTCACTTGAGTGTGGCATATAGCAAGTAAAAAATTGTCTGAATATCATATCTGTAGCAACTAGCAAGTATGTGGATTCTTTGTTGACAGTAACCATGACCTTGTATTTGATGTATGCTCATGTTCAGGAGAGATTACTGAGTGTTTGACTGTTTGTAATACTAGAATTTGTGATTCTACTGGATTTCTTGAGGCAATCTTTATGTTCATTTTCTGTCGAAGTTGACTAATCCTACCAGGGAGCTATCATTTTGTAGTTATGGTATATGTGGCATTACCATTCAAACTATTCTGGTGGAAAATTGGAATGGGGCAGAAGTACATAAAGAAGAGTAAGGAGTCACTCAAACCTTCTATAGTTTACAGAACCATAGAACTACTTGAAATTTGTATTGCTGAACTTACACTTGGTAAAAGTGAACCTTGAAATGATGTGTATCCTCTGTGAATACTACCAATTTTGCTACGAATATCCTATTGCCTCACACAGGGACCAGGTTCGTATGGTGCTGTACGGCCATCCCCAGCTAGTGGTGCAGCAGCTACCCCTCTTTGATTCAGCAAGCACCTGAAGCGTGACAGTCTTGATGTGGCTGACCTGGCATCTTCTGCAAGCTTCTCAATTGGAGTCCACAATCTCTCTTCAAGCCAATGCAGTTTAAGTGGATTGGTGAGTCAAAATATGTCAGACAGACGAACTCGTGCATCTCATGGTAAAATATATTAGATAAATACTATTAACAGTTGATGTTACGTTCACAGAAAGTTATATCAGAATCGATAAGATTTGCATATAGGTTCTGCTTCTATACCTGTGAATCATGTTCTTAAGTAACATATTGGTATGTAAGGTATAGCAAGACAGATTTTATTATGAGCATTCATCAGGAATCTGGACGTCAGCCCTCCTAATGGAAAGGTGTGAGTGCAATTATCTATAACTATTCAGTAACGTGGTAAATTATTTATGTCTTTGATAATTAATACCGTTCTTAGTTTTCTTTTCTTTAATAGGCATGCAACATAGCTGAGTAGTGTGCATTTAGCTGAAATATTTAACTGTACTGTATGGGAATAAACATATTACATGTTTTTCAATGCGCTCAATTTTTTAATCCAGGCCTCCATGGCAGATGTATATACAGAGAAAAAGCTATCATTCCAAGTAAACCATTATACTGCAGTAAGATAACTGGTTTGAATACTCCCATGTCTATATCAGGCAACATGCTATAGTGTCCCTTAATTATATGGAATAAAATATAGTTGATCATATCGTATAACGGTATAAGTAAGATCATGTTTGGATAAAAATGCATGTACCAAGCTCGAAATATTTCAAGGCATAAATTAGAAGTCTGAAACTATTTCTGTTACTGACCTGCAGCTGCTGCAGCACGTGGCCAAATAGTTTGTTCGATATCTGATGCATCAATTTGCTCTCCCCACATGCAAACCTCGCCACCAATAACCAAGCGTTGCTGTTCTGGGTCGTCAATTCCTTTCAGGGGTTCATTCATGTAAAATCCTTCCCATGTGGCATCCAAGTGATCTAGGTACCACTTATCCTGGTTGCTTACTATGCATCTCAGCCCGGCAGCAACCACTTTTGGTGCTACATCCCCCCCAAGCCTGTTAATTTTATGTGCACACCGGTTTTTAGTTATAGGCAACGGTAAGAAGTGTCCGAGATGGACTGTATGGCTTACTATGAGCATAAATGTCAAGAACAATGATAGCTGGTAAATTAATCTAATTCCATTTAGGTCATACAATACATTTAAGATCTAGTGCTAAAATGCTCTGTGCATGCATGCACTATTCTACTGTTTCCAACAAAACCTTTTTCAGTGATATAAATCAAAGATATAGTGAGGAAATACCAGTTGTGAACCACGGTCTTACGGTCCAACTTTTCTCCGAAGTGGTTAAACGTTTCTTCCCTGCAAACATGGCATGATGTCTGTTAAGGGTTAAGAATTCAATGGACCCTGTGAAATTTGAATCTTATGGGTATACCAGTTAACGATGTCGTAGCCATGTGATATTGCTATCTTTTGGGTTCTCAATACAAAATATCTGTATGCATCTGACACATTCATGTGGTTATCATTCAACCTGTGTGCCATGAAAAAGGTTATCATTCGATTAACTGGCTGATATGAAAAAGATGGCTGATTTATTTTGCGCAAAACAAGAAAGTTATGGAAGCACATCAGGCAAGTTATCATATTCTGAGTTCTCTTATGTGGATAGGAATGTACCATTCCTTAATGTGGGGTGTTGTAGTCCAGCAGCCTGAATTTTCAAAGGAAATATTAGAGTGGAATGAATTTGGATTCACTGTTTAGTATAATACTATGGTAACTGTAAACCCAATGCTTCGTCTTACTTGTGTTGACTTCATCACCTCCTAAGTGTACAAATTTGAACTTGAAAATCTTGCTAAAATCTGAAAGAAAACAGAGTTAAGTATCCATTTAGACTGTTGACTGATATTTACCAATAGTTACTGAATCCAGATAACATAACCATTAGATATTTGTGGTCGTTGATAACTGCCTTCTTTTGGAACACACCAACAGGATAAATTATCTTTTGAAAAACAAATGAAAAACCTCACAGTTGCGGACAAAAGTAGTACAGTATGATTTATCACCTGAAAGAATACCATCAATAACTGTGAAGGTAAAGTTGTTACTGACATCAAGCGGTTCTTTGCAGCTATCTGATGGCCACAATGATGGGTAGCCAACACCCCTGAAAAATTGCAATATCTTCAACTTTCAGTCATGCACAGTGCTTGTTGCTATGCAGCCTATATAAATTAAGTTTCACATATCGAACTCCACTAAAGTATCTTGACTCCACCCTCACTGGATAAAATGTGTCTTATTGCTACAGAAGACATCATATAATTCTGGACTATATTATATGCAAGACAAAATTGGTTCCTGGGCTTTGCAATTGGTTGACATGTGCTGAAAGCCTGAGGTGCATCAAGGAATCAACAGTTCTTTGATGGACAATAGGAAATTATGCCATTAGCTGGAACAGATTGAAACACTATTGTCAAATATTTTAGCAGGTCTGATGTGTTCTAGCACAGTCGTTTTGCCACGTCCATGGGCAAATTGTCGTTTTACAGTGCGATTCATCAAATGCCAACCAATTGAAGTGCCTAGGATTTAATCTTGCCTATTTTAAATATAATCACTGAACAGAATAGAATGCCTTACCATGAGACAGCATGGCCAGGAACATCAATCTCAGCCAATACATTTACACCTCGGTTTTCAGCATATCTGCAAAGTTATGGATTAGCTTGTTATTTTTAGTCTTAGTTCCATAACTGCGTATGTAGATTGTTGTCTAATCGTACGGTTTTGCTGATGAACATATCTAAGTTAGTAGGTTATGTAATTTATGGTCCACCCAGCTATTACCTATGCATTTACTGATGCTGCAGCGGTTGGCGCTTTAAGTGCAGATGAGAATTTTGATTGAAAGAAATCAAATCTCTTTATTTGCTAAATGTTGTCTTGGTAATATACACATTTTCCCAAAGGCCAACAATTCTAATATGAGTATGGTACTGAAAATAAACGCACCGTACAATGTCAATGGCATCAGACATTGTGTATCTCTCTGAATAAGAGTATGAACCGTTCCACAATTTTGGGTATGAAGGTATTTCAATGGGAAATGACTGCTCATCCACGATATGCCAGTGGAGAACGTTCTGCATTATGGTAGAGTAAGAGTGCATATCATAATGATAACTAATGTAAGGAACATAAACATGACAATACTTTGAACTCTCCTGTAACTTATCAGTCTTGCAATTAGTATTGAATATTTGAATGGTTATCAAACCTACCAATTTACTGTATGCCATTGCATCAATCACTCCTTTAATTGTCGTAAGCGGAAGATAATGCCTTGAGGTATCTGCAAGGAGGAAAGCAAAAGTTAATATTGATAGTTATGAGTATGCAATGATTATGAGCTGGATGCCCATACTTAATAATATTTGATAGCAATTGAAGTGAAGTTTTTTACGTGGTTGCTCATTTCGAAGTTTTAATTCAAATGGAGAACTAATTACGAAGTTCTACTTCTAGTTATTACTTATTACTGGAATGCAAGAAGTGCCTGTTGGGCATAAGGGAGACGGTATCACATTTTATCTAACCTATAAGAAGACCCCGGTAAGGAAATCTGGGCGCATCAGTAATCATCCACGGAGCCGAGTTGACTTCAATAAGCCTTGATGCGAAATCAAAGTAACACAGTTGGCTAAATGTCTGTGTACATGAATAATTTGCTGTCAGGTCACCTCAAAGAAGATCTAGTGTTAAGAAGATCGTAGTAAGTTACCTGTAAGGCATGAAGTGCTCCAAAAACTGTTTGAGCCTACAAAATTTTGCAAGGTGGCATCAATTATCTTTATGAATTGTATCAAGCTATTTGGTGTGGCTTGCATCATGCATAAATATGAATACATCACTCATTCAGTTTCCTTTGCAGCCTAACTAACTTTTTTTAGGAATGTGGTCTAACAATATTTCTCAAGCCAGAGAAGTTGACAAACATGAAACAGGGCATTACCAATACTAGAGATTGTTCTTTGATAACCAAGTTACGTCATTATGCGTTTACAGGAGATGATGAAACATGCTGATTTACAAGAGATGATGGAATGCGGTGAAGCACAAAACTACCTTCCTTGTGCTATATGCAGTAATTTGCCTAATCTATTTCGTTTAAAGAATTGTATGTCACAACTGAGCTATGTTTTGTAAATATCAGCATGTTTTAGAGCAACTCAATGTCATGTTTGAAGTATGTTGTTTGTATATAAAACAGATCCTCTCATAGTGAACTGGTTTCTTTCCCTGCAGGTGCAGGATACTGTGACAAACAATCACGACGAAGGAGAGAGGAGTCACAGTAACTAGTAAGTTCTAATGTCTTTCTGAATCATGTTATTAGGATTTTTTACAACATAAATCAGTGAGCTTCCACTGACCTCAATTTGTGCATGCAGTGGTTCTCCAACTGTATGAATAGTCAGGTTGTATGACTCGTCTACCCCAAAGTTGAGCTGCAGAAGGTGAACATAACAGAGCATCAACAAAATCAGACCATGCAATTCGTAAAGAGAATAAGACAGTTCATCGTTATGGAATGAGCAGGTTACCTCATCCTCTGGTGAACGGACAACTACATTAACACCGGTGAGCACGGAGGAGTTTGGGTTTGTACCGTCAGCAGCATGGTTCAGTTTCAGCAAATCAACCGTCCTCTGGAAGGCGTCCTTCAGGATGGCCTTCTCGTCAGAGTACTTGCTTCCCGTCGTCGACATCGCGAGATCTTTGCTGACGTAGAGCCTCTGCGTCCCGTGGGTCACCGACCTGGGCATCGGCCACAGGTCAAAGTGGTCGGTCGCTATGCAGGATCCGATTGCCAGGAAAGCAAGGAGGAGCCTCAGGGCTGGCGCCATCCTCGCTAAGGCAACGGAGAACCCACGACCGCCGCAGGATGTGGGAAGGAAGGAACGATGGAGCAGAAGGAACAATGCGCCGACTGGAAGCGCACGGCAAGTAACGAAAACCCTCCCCTCTAGGTAATCTTCATGTTTTTTTACTTCTATCTCTCTTGGTTCTAACTTTTGGAAGAGAAGGAACACGGGAGCTTGTGCTGGGCTTCCTATCTTAGGACGGAGACGAGGAGGAGAGCGTGAGGTGAGGAGGGTAAATGAAGAGCGGACGGGAGTGGCGTGGAGGAGTGGTTAGATGGCGGGAAGAAATGGCATGTACAGAGGTCTGGTGCGCGTTGGTGACCCAAAACAGGTACGGATGACCAGGCAAGTAGCTCACCACTGCTAATTTTGGTACGGATGGCCAGACAAGCAGCTCACCGCTCCGTATATATAGCCTGCAGGATCCAGGTTTGCCAAAGCAGGTATTATATTACACACTTCCAAATTTCAATTCATGTGGATGTAATCTGTTATTTGCTGTTATGTTATTCGAATTATTCAATGTATTTTTTTTGTCGTGCCGTGCTTATGTTCGTTTTCTGTGCAATGTGGATCGGGGAGTATCAGGAGATTGGTGTTTTTATTTATTCTGGTTGGCTGTTCTGCAGGCTCCGGCGATTTCTGCTTGCGTTTGGCAAATCTGGGTGGAAGGTGGTGCACGCTGCTGCCGTTGCGGTAGGTCAGGCATGCTGCTGCCGTTGCCCGTCCACGCACGCTGTCATGGAAGCGTCACGGCGCCGCGCGTTTGGAGTGAGCGAGTCATGGCTTGGTGGCCTTCCTCCTGCTTCCCGTCCCATCTAATCAGCTAATCGTGACTCAACGCCGACGGAGACTTGATTGGGAAATCGAACGAAAGGAAACCGTAAGAACATGGTTACGATGAGAGATCGATGCAAGTTGCAGACTGACGAAAGTTTTGGGTTTTTTGCCTTGGCTGCTGGTGCGTAACGCAGCAGGTGTCTGAGCCAGAGTGGAGCTCAGCTCGGTCATTGTCGAGAGAAGCCACCGAAGTATGTGCTGAAGCATGAAAGGAATACGAAAAACTGTAAAAAGAGTTGGGAAATGGAAACAGCAAAAAACAAATGTAGGGGTGGAAAATGCAAATGCTGGTACGAGTAGCATGGCACGAGGTTGGGCCGGGTCTTCCGAGCTTCTTTGTACAAAAGGTCGGTACACTTGTTTTGCACTCTATTGCGGCCCAGTTTTGTTGGTCAGACGAAGTCTGATCCAATAACGGTTTTGCTGGACCATACCATTTTCTAGATGCAGCCTCTTCGCATCGCATCGATGGTTCTCAAAAAAAGAAAAAGCCTCTCCGCATCAATGAAAAAGACTATTTATGCTGCCTGTCCAACTTGTTTTTCATTTATATTAGATCATTTAGGCACGCGTTGCCGTGCCCGTCCTTTAGATAAAGAGATTGTTAGGAATGGGTGAATATATATCTGGATCATAAAAGTTTACGATGTGTTGAACCACATGGCCAAACAAAGTTTCGAAACTACTTACATGAGGATCAAACGTTGCTAGGCTTTGTTTTAAATTTAAATAGTTTTGATTACTACTTGATTACAAATTAAAAGGTCAATTTCGGGTATTTAGAAGAAAAACTATAGTACATTTTATAGCAAACCATGACCGTTCAAATCGGTAGATGAACTCATCTTTAGGTTCCTCATTGAACGGGCTGCAGTGATGGGACTACCACTAAGTATCTCCATCGAAGGACATACTTGTGACATTGGTATTGCCTAGTAAGAAACCTTGTCCTGCTTAAGGTGATGCTTCTTTTAGAGGGAGAAACTTGGTGAATACTCAGATCCATCATATCTGAGGGAGGTTATTGAGCCCTATAAGAACAGCAAAATCTTTGATATTCTGCTCCCATAGCAATGGTTCTCCCAAAATATAGGACGAAAAGGCCTCAAATGGCCAACACAAAGTTTGTTATAACCTCCATATATGATGGACATAATTAGTAACAGAAAACTAAAGCATTGCATATGATGGAGGTCTGTAGAATATCTATGTCCTTATTAGTGAACTGAAGCTGACGAGCCATGCTTGTCTCAGCCAAGCTGAGATTTCTTGTTTGTGGAATAGGTTATATGTTCTTCTGTTGCGGATCTGCAAATAATATGCACACTACCATTAGCTTATATGTATGTTAAATAAATAGACTTGTTGCTGCAAACAAATGCATTTCCAGTTCAAATGCTTTCTTGTGACTCTACAGGCAGACAAGGAACCACCATTGTTTTAAAGACAGCCTCATAGCTGTGACAGTAGTTGTCATATTGTTTCCCTATTCGAGATATGAAACAAATTTAGTAATTAGTGTGTGGGTATGTAATAGTGTTTCAATATTGGTGAATATAAAATTAACTCACAAGAAACTTATTAGGATATGTTGAATTAATAAGTAATCTAATGGCAATAATCTCAGGTTCAACCCTAATTAACGATGTGTTGTAATCATTGTAGGCTGATATCAGCCTTAAGAGCAGGTTTTTGCTGACCAAGACTGGATGAGAAAGTAGCAAGCAGTTATGCATGATTAAATTTACACCTACATTTGTTGTGATCTGTAAACCCAGTTAGAAAAAAAATACCTGTTGCAGAGTTCGATCTTTTCAGGAATATCAGGATTGATATAAATCTTTGTAGCATCGGTACGGAGGCAAGATGATGATATAATGTTTGACAAGAAAAGCTTAGGCATTATCTTCTATTTGGAGGTTCCTCTATTCTGGCTCATGTGCTCAAGCAGTCAAACGGGTCTTCTGGACACCCGATCCAAGAAACTATTCCAATAAAATCTCCACCTACGAACATCAAAATGAAAATGGACAGTACAACATAGAAAGAGAGTCAGCAAAGTAATAAAACGTGAAAAGATTTAAGTACAATTGACTTGAGTAAAAACTTGTCTGTTCATCCTATCAGAATGTGCAATACTTTAAAATTAGTAAGTGAATATGCAACCAGCAGATACATCATGCTGCACTTAATTTGTCCATGGAGTTAGTTTAATCATGAACTCCCAATAGCCTTGTGTATGTTATTCAATGATTTGACAAATAAATCTTTGATAAGACAAAGATTCCTTTCCATGAGCTTTTCCCTGAACTTTTCGGCATGAGCTGCGAGAATTTCATCATACATCATCCTACCCTGCATATAAATTCAGCAATAAGTACATGGAGAATTTTTTGTATAATTAGCACAAAAAAAGCTTACCAAACATACAATAGACCTGCTCGCCCGACGCCCTGACCCTGCTCGTCCGGAGTGGCAGAGGGTGGCAGGAGCAAAGGAGGGTAGGAGGGGCAGCACGAAAGGCAGACAACACAAGGGGGCGGCGCCTCGACATGCTGGTGGGGAAGGGGAGGAGACACATTATGGTTCCTGCTAAGAATTCTCACATGTATTGTTACCGTTTGGTTGGACAGATTTAGAGACATATATAAGTAAAATTGTAAAAAGAAATAAGACATCATGAAATTGGTTGACAAATCCACCCAATGTCCGACCTTAAATGAAAGTACCCACACCACACGTGCACACGAAAACAATTCGCATGATTCATTCCATATATACCTTGAGCTGTGCGATTCCATACCACATCGGAATTCGGTGAGGAACTTGATGGTGCTGATGACAGACGTAGTCTAGTGCACAGCAACCATCAGAGACAAGCGAGGAGCAGGGATTGCGCGCAGAGGAGCTTGGTGATTGAGGAAGGTTACCTGCAGCTGACGGAACGGCCCTCGAGAGCGAGAACGAGGCGGCTGAAGGTCAAATCGGCGGAGAAGACGATGCGCTCGACGAAGAGATGGGAGGTGAACACGCCGCCGTTCCTTGACACGCCGTCGTCGATGAAGGGCTCCGGGTCGGGCATCATGTACGCTGAGATCCGCTGAAGCGTCTCGCGGAAAAGGGGCAGCCCCGTGCTCCCCGGCGGCAGCCGGGGCCAGGGACTGTCGCTGCGACAGCAGCTGCATGACGGCCGAATCAGGAGATGGATGCCACCTGCGCGCTTTCGATCCGCCTCCCGGCCGCGTCGCGTGCGTCCGGGCCGCTCGGCGGATCGTCCTTCTCCTTCCCTAACTATCGGGCTCCATGGCTCGATTGAGATTCCGTCGCATCGGTTGCTTCGCTCGCGGTGGTCTCGCTCTCCTTTGCGCCCATGGTGATTCCGTCGTCTCGCTTCTCCTCTGCTTCGGTCGTTTCGCGTCGCTAGTATGGACCAGGTCGCTGGGCCTTTGCACGTAATCAGGCCCGGTTAACCACGGAACGTCAAATTGATGGTGAGAGTAGCGTCCCTCAGGGAGGAAGATCCAACGATCGAAAACGTAAAAGAGGGAGATCGGACGGCCAAAATCGTCCAGATCGTGAGAATAGTGTGGGAGGCCTCCTATTTGGCTCAGTTTTAATATCCCTAATATCGATCTTCCATAATACTTCTCCGAGTTAATGATACATGATAGATTTTCTTTACCAAGTGCATTTTATTAGATTTAAAATTTCACATCAAGGCGATATAACCCACAAAAGTTCACACCCACCTTATGGATAGGTAGGATGTACACAACCACATAATAAGAATGAAGCAAAAAAAACTCGACACAATACAAGTACATGAAAGACTCCTATATAACACCTAAGGTCTATGTTCACTAAACGTTGTAAAGACAACCATAAACATAACAAATAGGTACACATGTAAATTATCTGCAAAGGAGTAAAATTGGTGCCATTTAAAACCAAATCATTTGTACATAGTCATAGCGACGCCAACTCCCCCCACCCTAATGACAATTATATACGTGTGATCTATTTTACACAACCAGTTGTCAAAGATTTGCAACACTAATTGGTGGATACAAATTAGAAACCATTTTAATGATTGACCATATAGAATCAACGAACTTTCATTGAAAGAACAAGTTTGATGCTCTCTTTATGATGACAAAGATAACACGGTAAGCTTCCATACCAGCTGCGCTTTACATGCTTATTCTTGGTAGCATGACCACAAAAACTTTTTAGAGAGAGGCAACATACCTTCATTACAGGTATCTTTTTGTTATTATCGATAGTCACTTTTGAATGTACAAATGCTTCGTACATGGAATCCACCTATAATTTTAATTTGAGCGAAATTTTTATTCACATGTGTCGATTAGACCATTGCCAGCCTTCCTAAAAAAGTATTTCATACCGCAAGCTAAGGTGCATTAAATCTCGTTTGAACGTTATATTTCGTGGAGAGGTTTTTATAGCCATAGTGACCCATAGTTTAAAAAACCGGACCGGACCGCCGGTTCAACCGGAAAAAACCGGAACCGTGGCCTCAGCCGGTTTCTTAACCGCACAAGACCGGTCGCGCCAGCGGGCCGGAATAAACCAGGAAAATTGCGGTTCGACCGGCGGTTTTCGTAGTAAACCGGACCGTCCGGTCAGACCGGTTCAGTTATTTTGCGTTGAAATTTTTTAATAGTAGGGAGCACGATTCGATCCCAGCACCTCCCGTGCACGCGCTAAGAGCATCTCTAGCAGAGCCCGTAAAAGGACGAACCGAAAACGTGGTTTTTGGTTCATGTTTTGGGCAGTTTTCTCGTCGAAAATGCAAGGCGCAGAGCAGAAACTGTAAACAAAACCGCAAATTTAAATATTTTTTCCATTGCCATGAACGAACGGACGAACACGACGGTGATCACCGGCTTACAACCAAAATACGCCGCTAGTAATCACCGGAGATGCAAAAGAGGCTAGCTAGAGCTAACCCGCTACCTACCCTAACCTAACCCTAACCCTACCCGGGGGCGCCGCGGCGGTGGGACAGATCTCGCAGCGGCGCGGCGGCGGAGCGGCGCCGCTCTTCACTCGTCGTCGGAGGGAACGGCGATTGGATCCTCCAGCGAGTTTTGGATTGCCTTCTGGAGGAGTGCCTCGTTGACCTCTTCGACATGGCGGCGCTGCGCCTCCAGCTCCTCCTTCTCCTCCGCCAACCGCTCGCACATGGTTGCGATGACGGTGTCGACTGCGTTCTCGGGGACGAAGTCCAGGGCGGACAGCGACCGCCCGAACGCGGCGGGGTCGTACCCCTCGGCCTCCTCCTCCTCCGGCGGTGGCGGCACGCTCCTCACAATGGCGCGGGAAGAGCTTCCCGCTCCGCTTGAGCTCCCCTTGCCGGAACCGCGGGAGCTCCCCTGGCCGCTCCAGGCGGCGACGCGGAGGCGGTCGAACTCCGGCACCGCGCAGTACAGGAGCTTCGGTGGCACCGGCAGCATATCGTTCATGAAGGCGTGCGCCGCCCGCTTCCGCGCGGCGTTGGAGTGGACGAGGCGCCGCCTCGCCTCGTCGGAGAGGTCCGACGGGTCGATCTCGGGGTGGGAGGAGGGCTCGCGCTTTGGTGTCTTCATCTTCGGTGGCATGGTGGCGCGGAGGAGGTGGATCTGGGTGGAGGAGGGGCAGATTTCTCGTCGGAGGTGGGACGACGGAGGGGCGGATTTCTCGTCGGAGGTGGCGGAGGGACTGGGGGCGTGAACTGGAAATGGCCCCTCGGCTGGTACTTATCCAGTTCGTCCACTTCGTTTCTCGGGTGCCCGAAAAACTTTTTCAGGCCGAGCCGGCTTTACGGGCTCTGGTCTGGCCCAAAAAACGACCTGAACCTGTAAAGCCGCCGGAAGTTTAGGGTTTCCGGAGCATTACGGGCTCTGCTAGAGATGCTCTAAGAGAATACGCTTCACCACCTGACCACCAATTGGTTGATGCAGAAAATCGGGACTCAGCCGTATACATCTATTATTCGCTCGGTAGCACTAGAAATTTACAACAAGATACGCTTTTCTGCTTTGCACAATTGCACTACATGTAAAGTGCGTACATGCTGTGTAACGACTTGGCTCATTGGCGCTGGTTTTTTTTAACATGGATGTTTCTAGAAATTCTAGCTTTGTTGGGTTGTTGCTTGCCGTTGGGACTTAAAGAGTAGTGTAGCAAGTTGATGCTCATCTGTTGACTCTCTGTTATGTGATTATTATGTCAAATTACAAGTCTGAAATATTTTAGCATTCAAAATTATTTATTTATTTATTGCATCAAGTTATAATTAAAAATAGGAGTATTACTTTATTATATCTTAAAAAACCAGACATCGAACCAGTGAACCAGCGGTCCACCGGTAAAAACCTGAACCGATAGCCTCACCGGTTCGATTACTGGTCCGGTTTTTTAAACTATGTAGTGACCATGTCGTTCTTGTGACAGATAATATTATATAGAACTGAATATTAACCTCCAAGTGTGGTATTTCCTATCCATTTATCCTCATAGATCTTAATTTCCAAGTTGTTCTTGATAGTTAATGATGTAAAGAGAAGGAAAGGTTTTTTCAGTGCGGCTAGACCAGCCCAAAAATATACAAGTCTTTTGGTTTTCAATAAACCGAAGATAACGTATTTCAAACAATATATTTTTCCTGTCCCCTGCAGGTCGTACTTATCTTTAGTGATAGGAACAACTGTTGAATTTCGTGGGTGAGAACCGTACCCTCGTCCGGTACGGGCTGCGTGTTAATATAGGCCAAGAAGAGCCCTTGGCATGGCACGTACAGTTTAGTACATATATGATTGGTGTACTACACCATATCGTATACGTACAGAATTACATCTCTAACAGCCCCCCTTGATCTCAGCCTGTAGAAAGGTTGAGATTACGTTTGAACTCACCTAGCAACTTTACAGGAAGAGCCTTCATGAAGCCATCTGCAACCTTACTAGAAATAAAACGAATAGCTAAGCTATTACTAGCAACTCTTTCCCTAACAAAATGAAAATCTATCTCAATATGTTTGGTATAAGCATGAAACACAGGATTTACTCACAAATAGGTGGCAGCTAAATTGTCACACCAGAGACTTGGTTTTTCCTTCAGTTTTACTCCAAGTTCTAAGAGAAGAGCTTCAACCCATATGAGCTCAGCCGTGGCATTAGCTAACGCCTTATATTCAGCCTCAGTACTGGACCGAGACACCGTAGCCTGCTTTCTGGCACTCCATGAAACCAGATTTGGTCCAACAAAAACAGCAAAACCGCCTGTGGACCGCCTGTCATCAAGAGATCATGTCCAATCTGCATCTGAAAAAGCACTTAGAAAAGTGGATGAAGATTTGGTGAATGTAACACTAGTAGGAAATAGGCCACCGCTGGCGAACCTAATTTAGCTACCACTGCCGAACAAGTGGTTCGCCAGCGGTACAATCGCCAGTGGTAACAGCTTACCGCTGGCGAACCAAAATTGTTGTTCGCCACTGGTATCATGCGTTATCACTGGCGAACCATTATTATTTATTATTCGCCAGTATTATATTTTACAGGTTAAAAAAAAAAGACGCCGCCGAGTGGCTCGTTTGGGAATGGGTTGACCAGTGTCCTGCGCCGCCGACCACAGGAACCCTCCTGCTCGACTCCGTATGGCCGCTGCCTCAGTGAACCAGAACACCACCGCCGTCGCTGCTGCTCGCCGCGTATCGCTTCATCTTCCCCGAGGGGAAGAGCAGAGGAGAGGAATCGGAGTCCCAGTCGGAGTGGAAGTGTATGTGCTCGTCGTCGGGGTTGATGCGGACCTGCTTGGCGATGGACGGCGGCTGCACAGAGGAGGACGCGGCTCCACTTGCGGGTGGCGGGGAGGCGGAGCTTGGGTGGCGGCAGGCGTAGCGTCCAGACGCCCGCGACGATCTTGTGCAGCCTGATGCCGACCTCGCCGAGCGGGTGCGCATAGACGCGGTGCACGTCGGCGAGCGTATAGCGGTGGCGGATGGCGAGCGCTCCAGGCAGTGACGCACCGCCAGCTCCTCCGCCATCTTGGAGTGGCCGCAACCCATCGCCCTCCAGCTTGGCGGCGACGAATCTAGCGGCGCGGGAGTGGGGATAGTGGAGGGCGGGTGGCAGATGTGGGGCGGAACAGAGGGCAAGGAGGAGGAGGGAGTAGAGGGGAGGGGAGGCTCGCCCGGGAATCTGGCGACGGCTGCTAGAGGTGGAGGAGGCCATCAAGGAGGAAGGAGACGGGCGCGTGCGGGCACGCTGCGGATGCGGCGATGCGGATGCGAGGGTGCAGGGATTCATGGACGGCGTGGCGTTGTGCTGCGGTAAGCCGCGCATGATGGTGTTCATGATGCGGGGGAATTAAGGAGGAGGGCGTGGGCGCGGCGGTGGTGCGGCCGGGGAGGGTGGAAGAAGAAGATAAGGGAGAGAGAGAAAGCAAGAGGGGGGAGAAGAAGATAAGCGTGTGGAGACGAGGGATTGCGGAGACGTGCACTAGTAGGAAAAAGGTTACCCGTGGCGCACCAATTTTACTTACCCGTGGTGCAGGGCCCTGCACCACGGATTGCCACGCCACAGGTAACACTTTAGCCGTGGCGCAGGTGCCCTGGTGCGCCACGGGTAAAAAATTTAGCCGTGGCGCACCTCCACACCCTACGCCACGACTAACATGCGCCACGGGTATGTAACTAGCTGCGCCACGACTATCTAATTTCGGAATTAAAAAAAAAACCTGCCCGCCCGCGTCGCGGGGGGCTCCGTTTTCCGTCAACGGGGTTCCGTCCCGTTCGGCTCCGATCTGCAGCCGCCGCGCCGCCGCGGGGGGAGAGGCTGACCGCGCCGGGAGGGCTTGTTCCGCGCGGATGAGAATAGCGGGCCGGCTGCGCCGCGGGGGGGGGGGGGGGTGGTTCCATTCCGCTCCGTGGCCGCCGTCGACACCGGGGGGGGGGGGGGGGGGGGCTTCGCCTTCCGCGATCATGGGACGCATGGGGGGCTCTGGTTCCACCGAGCCGCCGCCACCGCTTGCCGCCGAGCTGCCGCCGCCACTTGCCGCCTGTAGCTCACGAGGGCAACGCCGCTGCCCGTGCTCCCTCCTCCTCGACGGACTCGGGGCGGCCACCGTGCCGGGGGCTTCGTCCTCGACGCTGACGGGCTCGTCGCGGGGGCTCCGTCCTGCTGCTCGACGCCGCATGCTTCGCCGTCGCGCGCGCGGGTGTTTGGTCCTCCCGTGCTCGACTGCTCCGGGAAGGCCGCCGCGTTGCTCTGCTCGCCTATGTCTTCCTTTGTTTCGTGCGGCTCTGCGAGCGAGGCTCTCTCGCGTCAACCTCACGGCGGCTGACCAATGAGGTCGAAGGAACACGCCTCCCACGGATCCTGTGCTTTTTCCCACCTGGTACGAACCGTTAGATGTGAGCACGGAGCACCGGACCGTCGGATGGACAACGCATATATTAATCCATGAAGGGCCCAGCTAGTCACGGGCCACGCGAGCGGAGAGTAGTAGTAGCGCATCCAACTAATATGCGCCACGACTAAAATTTGACACCCGGGACATACTTAGTCATGGCGCACAGGACGGGTGTTGCGCCACGCATATTTTCCTAGCCATGGCGCACATAGTTTAGGTGCGCCACGCGTACTTGCGCGCAGACCGGCCGGCCAGGGTCCAACTTAGCCGTGGCGCAGAGGCGTGCGGCGTGCGCCACGGCTATGGGCCTACCCATGGCGCAGGACCAGGTGGTGCGCCACGTATACTTAGCCGTGGCGCAGGCCGTGATTCGTGCGCCACGGCTATTTGGACCACCATAAGCATTTTCCTACTAGTGCGTGGGTGTCCAGCAAGAGGATAAGGACAGAGAAGGCCTATGGGTGGGCGCGCGACGCGCAGGTCACACGTCACCGCTGGCGAACACAGTTTTCTGTTCGTCAGCGGTAGGTTAGCATTGCGCTGGGCCGCACTTACCGCTGGCGCACCGCAGTTTTGGTTCGCCAGCGGTACGACAATTATCGCTGGCGAACGGGAATTTGGTTCGCCAGCGGTAAGTTGGCACCGCTGACCCTCGCTTACCGCTGGCGAACGTGTTTGTATGTGCGCCAAAGGTATTGTTTTACCGCTGGCGAACAATTTTTCCTATTCGCCAGCTATAGGTAGCGCTGGCGCACGGATATGCTTGTTCGCCCGCGGTAGCCCGGTGGCTATAGCCAGTTTCCTACTAGTGTAATGCCAAGTTTCAATGTATCCTTCACATATCTGAGTATACGTTTTGCAGCTATCCAGTGTGTTGTAGTTGGAGCATGAAGATACTGACAAACCTTGTTAACAGAGAATGCTAAGTCGGGTCGTGTGAGAGTCAAGTACTATTAAGCTCCAACAATGCTCCTATACTGAGTGATATCATCAGGGCCAAGAGGAGTGCCATCTGTGAGAGACAACTTTTCTGAAGTGGACAGAGTTGTGGGCGCAGACTTGCAGGTGCGCATACCAACTCTGTCAAGTATATCTGTGGCATCTTTTTCCAGAGTCAAGAGTAAGCCATTGTGCACCTTTTTTTTACTTCCATGCCAAGAAAATAATGAAGGTCACCTAAATCTTTGATTGCAAAATTCTTGTTGAGATCTCGAAAGAGGGCAGAAATAGCATGATCAGAGGAGCTTGTAACTATGATGTTATCAACATAAATCAGAACAAACATAGTGATACCTACTTATCAAAGAGAAACAGTGAAGTATCAGCTTTTGATGGTGAGAATCCAAGATAACACAACTTGGAACTCAACCTGGAATACCATGCACGTGGAGCCTGCTTTAAACCATAAAGAGCTGTCAAGTCTGCAAATATAACGCGGAAAGTGGGGATCCTCAAAACCTGGTGGCTGTTTTATATAAACTTCCTCTCCCAGAACACCATGGAGAACGCGTTCTTGACATCTAACTGCCGAAGACTCCATCCTCAAGAGACAGACAGAGCCAAAACAGTTCTAATGGTGGCAATTTTCACCACAGGACTGAAGGTATCTTCATAATCAATTCCATACCTTTGTTTGAAGCCCTTTGCAACCAATCTTGCTTTATATCTATCAATGGAACCATCTGCTTTCCTCTTTATACGTATACCCATTTGCAATCAATTATATTTTTATTGCTGCTCGGAGGAACAAGATGCCAAGTCTTGTTCTCAAGCAATGCCTTGTGCTCCTCCTCCATTGCTTGACGCCAAGAAGAATCACCAAGAGCCTCGGCAAGTTTTGTTGGTTCCCCTGTAGAAGAGAGCATACCATAGCGTACTGTACCATCAGTGTATTGTTGTGGATTTCTTATACCTTTCTGAAGCCTGGTACGGACACCCAGGGGAGAAGCATCAGGCTGCACGTTCGGAGTAGTTGAAGGAGGGGCATCATTTTCATCGTCGGTCATTGCAGCAGAATCGGCCTCACCAGCACTTGCCACAGAAGATCCGCCAGGTGAATCCTGGGCGCCAGGTGAGGCAGGAGATGTCGACGGTGTGGGCGTGTCAACGCATGGCGACAGCGGGGTGGCCGTGCCGGGCGTCGTGGAAGGCGGGCCCCGTGTGGGAGCAGGCGACGCGGGTGCGGCCAGTGGGGAGCTGACACGCGGCGAGCCAGTAGCGGGCGTGGGGCGCGATGAAGGAGTGCGCGGCGACGCAGCGCGCGGGGAGGCGCGGCCAAGATCCTCCTCGGAATCAGTGCCTGACGCGGCAGGGGAATGTTCCTCCTCGGTTTCGGCGTTTGTTTTGTCGTTTTCTGGTGAATCTTCAACATGCGATATGGACCTGTTTTCTGCATTGTTTTGAACCAAATTTTCTTCTGCAGCTGCTGCAACTTGAACCACATCAGTAACAGGAACGACAGTAGACATATGATCATCAATAATATGTGCACCCTCAGGAGAATGATCTAATGGAAGAAGTAGAATTTGTTGTTTAAGAAGGGCACCGGCATTAGGATGAAGAGATCCAAAAGGGAAGACATTCTCATCAAACACAACATCACGAGAGATATATATGCGGCCGGTGGAAACATGAAGACATTTAACACCCTTATGGAGAGGACTATAGCCAATAAAAACACACCGTGTGGATCGAAAAGCAAGTTTTCTTTTGTTATAGGGACGAAGATTTGGCCAACAAGCACAACCAAAAGTTCTAAGAGCATCATAATTTGGTGTGACATTAAGAAGACGTTCTGTGGGAGTGGAAAAATCAAGGACCTTGCTAGGAAGCAAATTTATAAGAAAAGTTGCTGTAAGGAAGGCTTCATCCCAAAATTTGAGAGGCATAGAGGCATTGGCAAGTAAAGCAAGACCAACTTCAACTATGTGATGATGTTTTCTTTCAGCTGACCCATTTTGTTGATGAGCATGGGGACATGAGACATGATGTGTGATGCCAATTTTTTGAAAAAAGCTATTGAGATTTTCATACTCTTCCCCCAATCACTTTGCATAGTAATAATCTTCCTATCAAACTTGCGTTCAACATACTGCTGATAATTAAGAAAGGTTGATAAACATCAGAACGCTTTTTAAGCAAATATATCCATGTGAACTTGCTAAAATCATCAATAAATCTTACATAATATGCATGTTTGCCAACAGAAAGAGGAGCAGGACCCCATACATCAGAAAAAACTTGCTCCAAAGGAGCAGTAGAGACACTAGTGGATACAGGGTATGGCAACTGGTGGCTCTTGGCTAACTGGCAAGAGTCACAAACATAAGGAGTACTTTCTGGAGTGTAAGCTATTTTATTTCTTCTAAGAACTTGTTGAACGACAAACGAAGACGGATGGCCTAGATGGCGATGCCATGTAGAGGATGACGGATTTATTGTGATGAAGGCATGCTTGGCTGTCTCATGAAACATGGGCACCAAGGGATAGAGACCACCATAGCAGGGGCCTCTAAACAGAACTCTTCGGGTCGTTAGGTCCTTGATTAAAAAGAAGAAAGGATGAAACTCAATAAAGACATGATTATCAAGTGTAAATCGATGAACGGATAGTAGATTTTTAGAGGCACTAGGAACATGCAGAATATTCTTAAGATCAAAGGAACCATGAGGGGTACGCAATATTGAATGACCAATATGACTAATGTTCATACATGTGCCCTCAGCAGTGCGGACACGATCGTTCCCGGTGTACTTGTCATGTGTAGAGAGTTTGTTCAGGTTGCTGGTGATGTGGTCCGTGGCACCCGTATCAGAGTACCAGTTGGTGTCGATGCCATAGGAAGCAGCAACGTTGGCACCTTTTTCAGCACGATCATCATCATCCTTCCTGTCATCACCATAGCGCCACCAGCAGTCACTTGCAGGATGGCCATGGATCTTGCATATCTGGAAGTCGGTGTTGACGTAGGGTGTAGGAGCACGGTCGGGGCGACGGCCACCACAATTACGGCGGTAGCGGTCACCTCCATCGCGGCGGTCATCACGCCGCCTGTCATCACGTCTGTCGTCACGACGGTCACGGCGCTCATCACGGCGCCAATTTCCATGGTCATCATCGCGGCGGTCATCACGGCGCCAGCTGCCGTGGTCATCATCACGGCGGTCACGATAGCCGCCATCACGTGGGGGAGAGCGTGCGCGTGGAGGGGGGGTGCGGCCGCGCGGGCGGGTGTCGCGCTTGGCAACGTTGGCCGATGAAGAGAAGGAGCCGGATGGCTCCGCCACACCGTTGCGCATGTCGTAGGCGTACAGCTGATCATACAGATCGTCGAGGGAGGTGCCAGAGTTGCCGTTGACGGAGGTGATGAGCGAGTTGTAGTGGTCCTTGTCGAGGCCGTGCAGGATGTAGCTGACGATCTCGTCGTCCTCAATGGGTTTGCCGAGAGCTGCCAGCTCCGAGGCGAAGCCCTTCATCTTGGTGAAGTAGACATCTGCAAACATAGAGAGTTCCTGGGTGTCGTGAAGTTGACCCCGAAGGTGCTGTACCTTGGACCTTGACGTGGAGGCGAACATGGCGTTGATGCCCGCCCAGGCGTCGGCAGTGGAGTCCATGCAGAGGACATGAGAGAGGATGTCCGGTGACAGCGAGTTCAGCAGGAACCGAAGAACCTGCTGATCCCGTGCCATCCATGCAGCGTAGGCGGGGTTGGAAGTCGAGATCTTCTCCCCTTCCTTGCCTTCAGACTCCACGGTCTTGGGCGGCGCGTTGTCGGTGCCGTCAAGAAGACCCATCACATCAGCTCCGCGGAAAGCGGGGAGAACGAGGGCCTTCCACAGGAGGAAGTTAGACCTCGTCAGGTCTGTGCCGACGGCGTACCGAGGGCAGCAGCCAGGGAAGTGATCGACGTAGAGGAACTCATCTAGGCTAGGGTTTTGTGTGTGTGTAGAGCGGCGGCGGCAGCTTGGGGTAGCAGCGGCGACGGCGATCTTAGGTTGTAAGGTTTTGGATCTTGGGTCGTAGGCTGCGGCTAAAAGAGCGGCGGCGGCGGTGGGTTTTGTATAGGTTTTGGGTCGTGAGGTTGTTGGCGGCGGCGGCGACAGCATAGAGCTATGGCGGCGGCGACAGTTTTTAGATCGTGGGCGTGGACAGCTAGGTCACGGAAGAGGCAGCTCCGATACCATGTTGAATTTCGTGGGTGGGAACCGTACCCTCATCCGGTACGGGCTGCGTGTTAATATAGGCCAAGAAGAGCCCTTGACGTGGCACGTATAGTTTGGTACATATATGATTGGTGTACTACACCATATCGTATACGTATAGAATTATATCTCTAACAACAATCGACAGTGCAACGCAATATTAATAAACGTCGAGTTGAGATGTACTATGCGACTTTTCTGACAAGATTCCATTCTCAATTGAGTGTACTATTGGACCTATGTAATGCAGCTGATCGAGCACTATTGGTTATGGCTATTGAAAGGAAGTCAAAGTGATCATCTCATACTGTGCCTTGAAATATATTTTGTACAAACACTATTTTGGATTATCTCTGTACCGATTTTACTCGGTCACCTGTGAAGTTCAAGAGAGGCTGACCAAATCTTACAAAATAATTGCGATTAGTAGAGATCACGACAAGATCATCACATGCCACCTTCTCTTTGCTAGCTGTATATTGTACTTTGCGTGCCATAAGAAACGTTAAATATGCCAGCCCTAGCTGGATGCTAATGCCAGCTTTGATTTATACAGAGTTGCCTGCAGTGGAGTGAATGTGTGGTGCGCTTCCTCCATGTTGATCCAAAATGATTGATCATTTTGTAATAAAGAGCCGTACGCATCATTTTGATGCAGAGGCTGGGACTATGCTAATTTTTTTTAAATGATTGATCTAAAATATAATCACGCTAACCAACTCTAATGTCAATTTTTTCTGGAAAGAAGGTAAATTCTGATCTTTGCATCAATTAATGCATACAATTTTTTTGTTGCGAAATTTCAGATTCAGTATAAGTACAACTCATGGATTACACATGGTCAATACATGAATCGGCCATCTAATAAAAGCATGCATACAAAACTTAGACATCACAAAGTCTACTGGTATGCCGCCAACCAGCCCGACTATAGGTATCCTAAGTGACCATCAACAGTTGTTCGCATCCAGAAACCATAGTTGACTATGCTTCGGAAGAAGATTGGCCCATAGAGAAATCAAGTGGTTAGCCATGTTAGAGTATATATTTGTATATTGTAGTTTCCCCATGTGTTAGGGGTTTTCTGTATATTTGCACCTGTATATGTACTATATATTGTGGCCTTTGGCCCCCTGGTAATACAAGCATCCATTACCCTAACATGGTATCAGAGCCGTAGGGTTTTCTTTTCTCGCAGCCGCAGCCGCCGCCCGCCTCGGCATCTCGCCGCCGCGCCCGGTCGCCGCCGCCGCCTCTTCCTCGCCGCCTGCGAGCTCGCCGCCGACCGCCCTCCACCCGCTCCCCTTCATCCCCGCCGTCGCCCGTCGACCTCCTCTCCCCGACCGGCATCGCGACCATCACCGTCCTCCGCTGACTTTCTCCAGGCAGCCGCCGCCGCCGTCCGCCTCCAGGCAGCCGCCGCCGCCGTCCGCCTCAGGCAGCCGCCGCCGCCGTCCTCCTCAGGCCGCTGCTGTCCTCGCCAGGCCGTCGTCCTTGTCAGGCCGTCGCCGTCCTCGTTCCGCATTGGGAGCTCGATCTCGTTCCGATCGATCAGCACATCGGCTCGATCTAGCTCCTCGGCTCGGCTCCTCGGCTTGAGCTGCTTCTTCGGCTCGGCTCAGCGGCTCCGTATTGTTTCGGTAAAAAAAAAATTTGTGATTGTGAGCTATGTCTTCCTCATCGGGCTATGTTGCGATTCCTCGCTGCCCGGTGATTTTTGATGGCGCGAATTACCCTGATTTCGCTGCCTTCATGCGCGTCCACATGCGCGGTCTTCGTCTTTGGGGTGTGCTTTCTGGCGAGGTCTCCTGTCCGCCGCGCCCCGTTGCTCCTCTGGCACCCATTGCGCCGCCGCCTGTTGTCCTTGCTCCCGATGCTACTCAGGAGGTCAAGGATGCAGCCCAGAGTGCTTATGATACTGCTCTGACTGATTATGACCGGGAGGTCCAGGAGCATTCTACTGCTGTTGCGACGTACCGGCTGGATCTGACTGACTACACTCAGTGGATAGATGAGGATGCTCGTGCTGCTGCTGTCCTTACTTCCAGTGTTCTGCCTCAGTATGCTGCTGAGTTCATGGGTCTTCCCACCGCTGCTGCTCAGTGGACTTTTCTTCGTCAGCGCTATCAGCCGTCTGGCGATGCTCTTTACCTGTTCGTGGTTCGTCAGGAGCATGATCTTCAGCAGGGTGATTCCACTATTGATGATTTCTATACTCAGAGTGCTGCTATTTGGCGTCAGCTTGATTCTCTTCGTACAGCTGTGTGTGGCACCTGTCCCTGCTGTCTGACTGTGCGCGCGGATCTGGAGTTTCAGCGCGTCTATGAGTTCTTGTCGCGGCTCCGCAAGGAGTTTGAGCCGCGTCGTGCCCAGCTGCTTGCCCGTGGTCGTGTTCCGCTCTCTGAGGTACTAGTTGAGCTTCGGGTTGAGGAGACTCGTCTTCGTGGTGCTGGTCTTCTTGAGGTTCCCTCTGTACTTGCTGCTCGTGGTCCTCCTGTGCCGCCAGCCTCGTTGCGGTCTCCAGTACCGCCGATACTCTCTACTCCTCCGGCCCAGGATCAGAGTCAGCCTCAGCAGCCCCGTGCACCTCCTCGTCCTCCCTGCGCCTACTATGGCAAGACTGGCCACGATATCTCGAGCTGCTGGAAGAGGGATCCTAGCTTACGTCAGCAGTACCATGCTCGTAGGCAGGCTGCTTCTTCAGGATCTTCTGCTGTTGCCCAGGCTGGATCGTCAGGATCTTCTGCTGCTGCACTGTCTGATCAGGACATTATCCGAGGTCTTCGTAGTCTGCTCGCTGCTACAGGCTCTTCCTCGACGGGTACTGCTGGTCCTGTGTCTAGCTCTCCTGGCACCGCGCGACCACCACCTTCTACACAGTCAGGTACGTCATCCCCGTGGTATCTGGATTCTGGAGCTTCTTTTCATATGACTTCTGCGTCTTCTATTCTTTCTGCTCTTCGCTCTCTTATTTCTCCTGTCCGTGTTATCACGGCTGATGGTACCTCTCTTCCTGTTTCCAGTCGAGGCACCCTTTCTACTTCCTCTTTCTCTGTTCCTGATGTTTCTCATGTTCCTAGTCTTAAGATGAACCTGTTTTCTGCTAGTCAGCTTACTGATTCTGGTTGTCGAGTCATTCTTGATTCTTGTGCTGTTCAGGACCGTCGTACACAGGCCCTGGTTGGAGCTGGCCCTCGCAGCCTTGAGTCCCCGGGGCTATGGGAGTTAGACTGGCTTCATGTTCCTTCCGCTGACACTTCATCTGCCAGTCCTCCTGCGGTTGCTGCTTCTGTCACTGGCTCTTTTCAGCAGTGGCATCATCGGCTGGGTCATCTTTGTGGCTCCCGTTTATCGTCATTAGTTCGTCGTGGTCTTCTGGGGTCTGTCTCAGGAGATGTGTCTTTACATTCATGTCAGGGTTGTAGGTTAGGCAAACAGATTCAGCTTCCCTATCCTACTAGTGCGTCTCATTCAGATGTTTGGGGTCCGGCACCCTTTGCTTCTAAAGGGGGCCATCGATACTATATTTTGTTCATTGATGATTTTTCACGGTACACCTGGTTGTTTTTTATGCGCTCTCGCAGTGAGGTGCTTGCTATTTATCAGCGCTTTGTGGCCATGGTTCGTACTCAGTATTCCACTCCTATTCGCGTGTTTCGTGCTGATTCTGCAGGAGAGTATATCTCCCAGCACCTGCGTGGTGTCCTTGCTGAGCAGGGCACCCTTGCCCAGTTCTCGTGTCCCGGCGCCCATGCTCAAAATGGTGTCGCCGAGCGTAAGCATCGTCATATTCTTGAGACTACCCGTGCTATGATGATTGCTTCCTCTCTTCCGCCGCATTTCTGGGCTGAGGCTGTCGCTACGTCGACTTACCTCATTAACATTCAGCCTTCTGCTGCTCTTCACGGTGGCATTCCGCTCGAGCGTCTCTCTGGTAGCTCTCCAGACTACTCGACTCTTCGTTTATTTGGTTGTGTTTGCTATGTCCTTCTCCCTCCTCGCGAATGCACCAAACTGACTGCTCAATCTGTTCAGTGTGTATTTCTCGGATACAGTGATGAGCATAAAGGCTATCGCTGCTGGACCCTGTTGGTCGTCGGATGCGCATCTCTCGTGATGTCACGTTTGATGAGACGCGTTCCTTCTATGCTCGCCCCACCTCTGGTACTTACCCGGTGGATGATATATCTTTTCTTCTCTTTCCTGCCACTCCTCCTGCTGTCCCTTCTCCTCCACCTCTTCCTTCTGATGCGCCCCCTTCGTTGGTGCCATCATCTCCTCCGTCTAGTTCTCCTAGTTCTCCTTGTTCTCCGGTTCCTTTTTCTTCCTCTTCTGATGAGTTGTCTTCTGCTGATGCGTCTCCTAGTTCTCCACCTCTTCCGCCTGTTCATCCGCGTCGTCCTCCAAACCGTTACTCTCCTAGTCAGTACGGTCTCTCTGTTGTCTCCGAGCCGACTTCTTATCGGGATGCTGAGCACAACATGACTTCTTACTCTCCAAACTCAGTGTTCTGGATCCACCCTGAGTTTGAGGGGGGGGGGGGGGGGGGGGGGGTGTTAGAGTATATATTTGTATATTGTAGTTTCCCCATGTGTTAGGGGATTTCCTGTATATTAGCACCTGTACATGTACTATATATTGTGGCCTTTGGCCCCCTGGTAATACAAGCATCCATTACCCTAACAAGCCATATGAAATACCTGCAAAAAATTGGCACTCCAACCTTGTTAAAAACAATGTTATTTCTATAATTTCACAACAACCAACATAAATCAGACACCATAATACATATTCTAACTTTAGTTTTCTTCTCGACCTTGTTCAACCAATTTGCATACATATTCTTAATATTAGTTAGAAGATTAAAAGTAAATTGGGCAGTAAGCCAAATAACGTGTGCAAATGGACATGAGATAAAAAGATGCTCAATTGTGTCCTCTAAATTACAAAAGTAACATTTTTTGCATCCATTTCATTGCCGTTCAGCCAGATTATTTTTAGTAACAAGATTTTTTTCTACGAATGAATCATTTTTATTATTATTATTTTTAGAGGGAAAAATATTTACGAAGAAACCCCGTATGCCAATTCATGAGGTCTGCATATATCGGCATAACCGGAAAAACACCAGAGTGAGTAAAGCCTCCAAGCGAGAAGACATCTGGCTCATCGAAAAACTTAGCCTATCATTAAGCGTTGACATAAGTGCAACTAATCGTTCCACTTATGTCTACAACATGATAGACAGTTGCCGACACAATTCTATAGGTAAAGGTCCAGAAGAGCCAATTGTGGTGACCAGCCTATGTAATTATGTAGTAGATGCCAATATAGTATCTCATCGTCTGCGGATTTTTATAGATAGCCGTTTAGGTTCTGTGGATAGGCTGTTCACTGCTGGTTTAGTAGCCCTTTAGTAAAAAAATCTTAACATATAATATAGTACTCACCATATGGTGAGCAACCTAAAAAAAATAATACAATATAATACCCACACTATGGCAAGATGTTTGACAATATACCTGAAAAGTGAAGATAATTAACTTTTCACGAAGGGGCCAAGTATCAACTTTGCAGTGGGTGAAGTATGCCAACATAGTATCAAGAATCTTCACTTTTAACTATCAGAAAATTTTCGTATCTATAGATAATTAACAAAATCTTTGCGATATTAATATATTCCCTTTATAAAAAAGAAGAAGATAATTAACAAAAGATAATATACTTTGTAAGAATCTTCACTTTTAATGCACAGGGTGTTTAACAATGTTTTTAGATCTATATCAACTTTGCAGTGTATAAGTGTGCGCAACAACTAAGGGCTGAAATGTTTATTTTCTGATCTTTCATGATACTCGATGTAATACTCCCTCCGTTTAGGAATATCTGATATTTTTATATTCGTCTATATACAACTAATGGTTTAGAAATGAAAATCGACTGAACTCATTTAACTTGGTAAAACCGTTAAGAAGAAATATCATAGCTTGTATATACAATAGTTTTTAATTATTTGGGCATGTATGATGCAATCATCACAACAATCAATGACTATATGACACCATCAAGTAATATGTAGTCGATGAACTAAAATATTTAGGAACAATTATTCACATAATTTTTTTTTCAGGTAGCTACTGTTTTTACCGAGTTACAGAAATTAAACGAGTACTCAGTAAATTCGGCTCATTTAGCACGAACTAGTTATCGTCTAAACTGGAAACTCGGCTCGGCTTGTTTGACAACAAGTTCGAGCCAATTCGAGTCGAGTTGCGAGCTACTCGTTTGACTCACGATTTTAGAGTTTAATTTCCAGGCCTAGGCGGAGGGCGTGTAGAGTTGTGTGCCTGATGGATCTCCTAGGATTGGGTCGGTTCTCATGTTCGTTGGTGTGGTTGCAGCTCTGACTCTTATAATCTACGGTCATCATATTTGATGATGGTTGTTGCTCTGGTGCGTTGGTCCTTTGTGGCCTTAGGGCGACGACTTCCTATCTACCTACTACATCAAACTCTACTGAGACAAGTTTTGCTTGACTCCGATGAGGAAGAGGGGAGGAAGGTGGCACACCTTCAACTCGCTTAGTGCTTGTAGTCATTGCTAGGTGGTCCATTCACTTGCTTGTAATTGTATTACTCTCGGTGATATTTGTATTGATGTTGATGATTATTAGTGTATAGGTTGGCCTTTTCGCAAAAAAATCTATATAGTATGAATTTTTTGTAGAACTAAGTTGGTGTTGTGGATGTTGTTTTATTATTCTATTGACTTGGTTAAACTTAAAGTAATTTGATTTAGGACAAACCTAGAACGAACCTCGGTAATCACGGTGGGAGAAAAGTAGTAGTGAAAGCAGACGAATAAGAGAAAGATCGATTCTCCAGATCAAGTAAATTGCGAAAAAAGAAAAGTAAATTTGCTCAAGGAATCAATCGATGGGACAAATGATTTGACAATGTTGAGTCGACCTACACCGATATATATTTTGTTGAAAAAAAAAACTTTTTTATGATGACATATGGACCTAGGTTAACAAATAGTAAGATGTGTAAACGTACTTCAACAAAGTAACCTTACGTCCCGGGTCGTTCTCAAGCGACTCTGGAGGAGCCGCCAGCCGCCACCAAAAGAACCCCATCCTACCATCCTAATTTTCTTGTCGTCGAAGGATGAGGCTGTCGACGGCGATGGTGTAGGAAGGGCGTCTCCTCAAGTCTGTTTCTTCGCCCTAGTGTTTCCCCCTTCTTCATGCTACAACCCCTTTACTCAACCTGCTATATGTTCTATGTGATGAAACCAACAACTAGGAGGGATTCAAGCCCCAAAATGATGCGATGCTACGGGTGGTGAACATTACCGATGGTGTTCCCTACCGAATGACTTACCTGAGATCCAGACCTTCCCCGCGGACGGTCTACATAGACAAGTGTAGGGTGCACTTGAACCTCTAGATTGAATGGGAGTTGCTTGTGCGCATCCACAAGCCTCATACCGTGTGGCTTCGAGGTTGCGCCTCGTGAAACCCCGCTATTCATCGGCACCATTGGGAACATCGACCATGACATCACCTCCGGGATTACCATGCTGCTGGCAGCGGTGTGAATGTCAAGGGGGTTGCACTCGGAAGCCCCGAGGGTCTCGATATCTCACGTGAAGTTCGAGATTTCTATGTGATGACGGAGGTAGGAAATTAGATAGTATAAAGAGGATGCTTCATAGCCCGCATCGCGAATATGGGTTCATTTGCGGGGGAATGTTCACATCAAAACTGTGTCTGTGAAAATTATGAGCCTGGTGACCAATGAATTATAGAAAATTAGTTAATGCTTCATGGACATAATATGATTTTCTTTCTGAAATGGGAATAAAGCCCCGACCTCTATATCGAAATAATGCACACAACCGTTTCATGAAAAGTCTAGAAAGATACAAAGTAAACAAATCCGAGGCCACATGCCTCACAATAGTACTTCCACCAGAATACCACTAGCCCTATGGTAAAAGACAAAAACAAAAAGAGAATACACATATTCTAGACAAAGCCTTCAAGAAGGAAAAACCGCATGTGCACCGATGATGACATGTCCAAATGGTCGACCTCGGGATTTTCATCCCCAAAGACATCGAGCCACCACCTTCAGCAACGGAACGACACAAAAATGTGTCAACATTGCTAGAAATGCTTCCGCCAAAGTGTGTAAACTCAATGTTGACGCTTCTACCATCATTACATGTCCGGGAAACGAATCATCGCTTGCCAGATGCCTCTGGAGGAGAAACTGGAGATCGATGACTTCCCATACCGCCACACCTCTAGCCATTGTTGTACCACCTTCAATCAAGAAACAACATGCATGACTTGACACTACAGATCAGACGTCGCGCATAGCACCTGCCAAGATCAGGCATGACTTGATGCCCCCGTATGGGACGCCACACATCGCCATAGACATGGCTTGAAAATACTCTGAATCGTGCATAGCACTTGCTGAGTCAAATCATCGCCGTCAGCCTCGAAAGTCCGCAGTTACAGTATAGGACGTCCCATACCGCTACCAACCACGACACACAGAGCTGGAGAAAATCAACAAAATGAAGATCCGGCCATCGCATCATCCACATGGCCATGAAGACCATCGCCGTCGACGAAGTCGGGCCGCCGCCCAGTCACCAAACTCCTGTGGCGCCATTAGACGACATCATAATGAGCAAAACACAGCCAGGACGCTGCCGCTAGACCAGCTGCCGGCAACCGCGCTCAGTAGCCGCCGATAGTCACCACCATCCCCTCTCGATAGGTCTGTTGGTCATAAGAATTTGGCCACAGCAGCCTCGACACCACTGCTAAGTACTTGCCTAACCGCGCCGCCATGCCGCACCAACGAAAGTCATGGTCACCGCTGCTTGTTGGTGTGATCACACGTTCGCTGGGGAACCCCAAGAGGAAGGTATGATGCAGTAAAGCAGCAGTTTCCCTTGATTACAAAACCTAGGTTGTCAGATCCAGTAGGACTTGGAGAAGGCTTAGCGAGGTGTCAAACTACTCTGGCGCTTGTAGATTAACGCGGACATGCACACAATCACAAACAAGTACTTTGCCCCAACGAAGCAGAGAGGTTGTCAATCTCTCCGGCTTGATGAACACATAAGATTAATTGTGCAGATATAAAATATGATGAGAGTGAAATATGACCATCGAGCAATGATGATGAAAAGCTATTAAAACGGTTGTAAACAATGTAGGAAAATAGGACCTGGGTCCACAGATCACTAGCAGTGTCTCTCCAAAAGATATACATGATGGGTAAACAAATTCCAGCATGACAATTGACAGAATTATGGGCGCACAGCAATGCTATCATGAAATAATATAGTTCACAGTTTTATCTAATATGGGCATTACGTTAAAATACATAGACCGTTATCCAACTGCATCTATGACTAATAATCCACCCCGGGATCGCTATCTAGCATGTCACCCAAAAGTATTAAGTTGCAAGCAACAGATCATTGCAATAAGCAAAGTGCATAATGTAAGCAATATAAATAACACAAGGAAATCACACCGCTGTTTTCTCCCTAGTGGCAACAACACATCTCTAGTCTTAATCGTTTCTGTCAATTCGAGCTCAGACAAAGAGAGGCATTAACCCACTATCTAGCATAAATACTCCCTCATACAACACTAACAATTACTTGGCCAAAGCATCCACTAGCATCGGAGAGCATGCAAGATCATAGATAAAACATAACACATAGATGAACAAAAGTAATGACTTCCACAATTCATCGGATCCATGCAAACACAATCATGTAGCAGTTACACATAATATGATCTTGATCATGATAGACAGCTCACAAGATCTAAACAATGGAGTACAAGGAGGAGAGACAACCATCTAGCTACTACTATGGACCCGTAGTCCCGTGGTAGACTACTCACGCATCACTCCGGAGGCAGGCATGGTGGTGTAGATGCCTCCGGTGTCGATTACCCTCTCCAGCGGGGTGCCGGGAAGAGCTGCAGAACCCTCCCGAACTAGGGTTGGCGATGGCGGCGGCCTCAGATGTCTTCTGGAAAATATGATCAGGTCCTTAGGGTTTTCGGGTCGAAGACTAATTTATAGGCGAAGGTGTGACTTGAGGAGGGAAAGGACCCGCCCAGGTGGGGCCCAGGCGCGACCTAGGGTGGGGCCACGCCTGGATGGCGTCTGGAGGCTGTGGCCTCCCCCTCCGGGCGTCCTTCTGGCTCCGTCTTTGTTTCATCTTGGAAATAAATCCCGTAAATTTTCAGCGCATTCTGAGAAACTTCCCAGAACAACTTTTCTGAAACAAAAAGACAGCAGAAAACAAGAACTGACACTGGGCATCATGTTAATAGGTTAATTCCATAAATCATGCCAAAATGATATAAAAACATTATAAAAACATGTGACACTGATATATAATCAAGCATGGAACATAAAAATTATAGATACATCGGAGACGTATCAGCATCCCCAAGCTTAACTCCTACTTATCCTCGAGTAGGTAAGTGATAACAAAATAATTTTTGGAGTGACATCCTAACAACACAATCTTGATCATGTAATCATGTAAAGCATATGAACTGAATGCATTGATCCAAAAAAAGGTTCATTGAATGAAACAAACAATGATTAACTAGGTGCAACATCTAAGCAAGAATTTATTAGAAAAGAATACTTTGGAGATTTAAAATTATAACACTTGACAATGATTGATATCTCACAAAGCAATATTAGTTCAACAAAGGGGTTTGGCCAACACAAAGGAAGATTTAAGTTTTCAGCAAAAAGCTTCAACTTGCAACCTGTTTATCTCAAGATAAAGTCAATACAAAGTTTTCACAATTAGACAGAAAGATAACATGAACCAAAGTTGACACCAAGTGATTGCTTCAGGAGTTAAGAAGGAAGAGGAAGTCTGACTCAACAAAAAATTAAAAGAAAGGCCCTTCACGGAGGGAAGCAAGGATTAGTCATGTGCTAGATTTTATTATTATTTTTTGACAGAAGTAAAACAGTTTTGAGATATGCATGCTTTCCTCAACGACTTCACAGTAAAGAAACTAGCTAGTCCCCCATTTCAAGCAAGGCTTTTAGACTTTTGAGAGCGGCTGGTTTTAGAGGAATGAGGTCGCTCCTCTTTTCTCCTTAGTTTCACCACTAACCAATGTTTTGACTAATTTCTCAGGTTTTCATTGTGTGGAGGAGAATGGTGAGTTATATTTATATTTTTCTTAAGCCGCTCTTGGGACAAATTCAAGTGAGGACATGAACCATCAACACCTGGTGAAAAGGGGGGAAATGACCTTGCTTTTCACAGGTTATATCTAGCTTCCTACTGCCTCCTTATGAGCTTAAAAACAGAGGCACAAAAAGGAGAATTTTGAAAGTTTTAAAGATAGCACATGAAAAATTTACTTGGAGTGGCAAGGAAATACCACATGTAGGTAGGTATGGTGGACACAAATGGCAAAGATATTTGGCTCATGGATTTGGATGCACAAGAAGTATTCCCTCTTAGTACGGAATTTTTGGCTTAGCAGGATATCAAGCAAACACATAGCATCAACTTGGTTCAATGAATGACTACAGATATACATCATGCATAACCACTAGACTTCACACCGTCTACCTTGTTAGCCAAACCAACTCTTTGCAAAAAGAATATCTAGACTTTGAGAAATACCAAGCAGGACAAGCACCACAATTTTAAAGCTTTACGACAGTTCTTTACTAATCCATTCTTACTCGATGATCCACAAGTTTAAAAATTAATCTACTTCATATCTCTACACAATTGACAAGTATCAAAGATTCAAGACAATGGTTTACAAGATTAAGCAACAGTTTTAACACTTCCTACATGATAATTTCCATTCAACCAAACACCAATCAACTTATTTGAAATAAAACTAAAAGGGTGAAACAACAAGAGCAATACTGCCTAACTACAAAAGCTAACAGCTCTGAACAAGAGATGCTTGAAAACAAGAGCTAGAAGCAAAGATAACAAATGCTAAACACTCAACACATATAAGTGAAGAACATGAGTGTATATGAAAAAGCGGAGTGTGTCTCTCTCCCAAACAAGCATGCATGGATCCAAATTATTGCAAAGACCAGAGAACAAAACACAAACAAACTGAAAGTAAAAACAAACTGACTCTCCAAGAACAACACATAATGTGTAAAGGAATAAAAATATAGTATCATGAGAGAAACCGATGATTGTTGATGAAGAAGGGGATGCCTTGGGCATCCCCAAGGTTAGACGCTTGTGACTTCTTAAATATTTCAGAGGAGGGTCCATGGGGAGCCTCCCCAAGCTTAGGCTTTTATCCCTTCTTGATCTTCGTTCATAACCTCGCACTTGGATACTTGAAAATTTAGTTCACGCAATACTTATAGCAACTTCATTAGAGGGGTTAGTCCACAAAAAATATCTTCCTTCAGTTCCAAAGCACATATCATGAAGTTATTTTTTTAAAAACATTAGCTACTTTCACAAAGGTCTAAGTAAAGCTCTAGCTTTGAAAAGAGCTTCACTTTGCCCGTGAAAAAAGCAATGCAAAACTAAGGACAGAATCTGTCAAAAACAGAACAGACTGTAAAGATGAATTTATTCGGGGCACTTCTGGATATCAAATCAGAAAACTTAAAACTAGAGGAAGGTAGATAAAACCCTGATTATTTCTGTAAAAAATTTGCAGCCACAGATGATGTTCTGTGATTTTTTGGATTTTCGAAAAGTGAAGATAAAAATCTGTTTCTGGACAGCAAACTCACCAATTAGTCTTCCTCTCTTTAGAGGCTATTCTTGGCACCAATAACCAAAACAAAAAGATACAAGGGAGTTGTTACAGAAGTAAAATCACCCAAAACAAGAACAAACCGAAAAGAAACAGTAGGTAAAAATAAAATGGGTTGCCTCCCATAAGCGCTTTTCTTTAAAGCCTTTTAGCTAGGCTTGATATTTTAATGATGCTCTCATAAGAATAAGAGTTGAAACACAAAGAGAGCATCAAGAAGAAAATATCAAACACATTTAAGCCTAACCCACTTCCTATGCATAGGAATCTTGTAATCAAATAAATCCACGAAGAACATAGTGATAAGCATAGGAAGATAAAACAAGAGCAATTTCAAAACTTTCAACATAAAGAGAGGTGTTTTAGTGACATGAAAATTTTCATAACCATATTTCCCTCTCTCAAAATAATTTCCAGTAGCATCATGAACAAACTCAACAATATAACTATCACATAAATCATGATTTTCATGATCTACAAACACATAATTTTTATTGAGCTCCAAAATAGTATGATCAAAATAAACAGAAGTCATGACCTTTCCAATCCCATTATTAAACATGTTTGTTTTTGTTTTCTTTGAGTTTGGGTGATGTTTAATAGGGGAATCATGGTCATAAGTGTAGCAAGCATCAATTTCCACAAAAAGGGATATTTCAAGAGAATCCATAGGAACATAACATTCATACTCCTTTGGTAAGCATGGAGGGCAATCAAATAATGTAAGAGTTACTATCATTAGAAGGTGAGCATGGGTAGCTAATACATTCTTCCTCCTTTTGTTCGTCACTCTCTTCCTCTTTCTCATCCAATGAGCTTTCAGTTTCAGCAATTTCTTCTTCCACGATTTCCTGCAAGGCATTAGTCTCTTCTTTTGGAGGCTAAGTTCTCTCAAGAAATTCAGTAATATAAGGATTATCATTGTAATACTCAAGGAAATATCCAAGTATAACAAAATTTTCAGATTTGTAAGAAGTATCATCAATATCTTTAAGCACAGAAATAATTTCATAGGCACCCATAAAAACAACAAATTCTTCAATTTGTTCAAGATTATCAAAATCATAGTTTCCTTTAGCATAAGAAGCCAATATTTCATTATCATTATAATCACATTGGAAAGGGAGGTGTTTATGCCTCCTACAGCAAAAAGATTCATTAAGGCACCAGGATTCATCATATATAGAGCAAAAGTTTTCAGCAAGACCATTCAATTTATCTATTTATGCCCATAAGTGTTTCCCTTTTTCAGACAAGCGGTATTCCTTATAGTATTTCTGTTGTTCCTCTGTGAACCCACCTTGCCAATAAGATCAAGTCTCAAACAAAGTAACCATTGATAGCAAGTAAAGAACTAGACATAATATCAAGCAAAACGATAAAAAGGCTAGTGCTGGAATTTTTAATTTTTTTGTGTTTTCAGTATTAGAGCAAACGAAAGGCAAAACAAGACTAACAAAAAATTAACAAAGCAAGACAATAACAAAGTAAAGTGAAAGGATGCGTGAAACTCCCCTAGCTGAAGCTTCCAAGTCCCCGGCAACGGCGCCAGAAAAAGCTTGCTTATTGGCGTGATCACACGTTCGCCGGGGAAACCCAAGAGGAAGGTATGATGCAGCAAAGTAGCAGTTTCCCTTGATTACAAAACCAAGGTTGTCAGATCCAGTAGGACTTGGAGAAGGCTTAGCGATGTGTCAATCTACTCTGGTGCTTGTAGATTAACGCGGACCTGCACACAATCACAAACAAGTACTTTTCCCCCAACAAAACAGAGAGGTTGTCAATCTCTTCGGCTTGCCGAACACAAAGGATTAATTGTGCAGATGTAAAATATGATGAGAGTGAAATATGACCAACGAGCAAATGATGATGGAAATCTATTAAAACAGTTGTAAACAATGTTGGAAAATAGGACCGGAGTCCACAGATCACTAGCAGTGTCTCTCTAAAAGATATACATGATGGGTAAACAAATTACAGCATGGCAATTGCCAGAATTGTGGGCGGACAGCAATGCTATCATAAAACAATATAGTTCACCGTTTCATCTAATATGGGCATTACGTCAAAATACATAGACCGGTATCCAACTGCATCTATGACTAATAATCCACCCCGGGATCGCTATCCAGCATGTCACCCAAAAGTATTAAGTTGCAAGCGACAGATCATTGCAATAAGCAAAGTGCATAATGTAAGAAATGTAAATAACACAAGGAAATCACACCGCTGTTTTCTCCCTAGTGGCAACGTCACATCTCTAGTCTTAATCGTTTCTGTCAACCCGAGCTCAGACAAAGAGAGGCATGAACTATCTAGCATAAATACTCCCTCATACAATACTAATAATTACTTGGCCAAAGTAATGACTTCCACAATTCATCGGAGAGCATACAAAGAGAAGCAATGTAAATAACACTAGCATCGGAGAGCATACAAGATCATAGATAAAACATAACACATAGATGAACAAAAGTAATGACTTCCACAATTCATCGGATCCATCCAAACACAATCATGTAGCAGTTATTGATAATATGATCTTGATCATGATAGGCAGCTCACAACATCTAAACAATGGAGTACAAGGAGGAGAGACAACCATCTAGCTACTGCTATGGACCTGTAGTCCTGTGGTGGACTACTCACGCATCACTCCGGAGGCAGGCATGGTGGTGTAGATGCCTCCAGTGTCGATTCTCCTGTCCGGCAGGGTGCCGGGAAGAGCTACAGAACCCTCCCAAACTAGGGTTGGCGATGGCGGCGGCCTCAGACGTCTTCTGGAAAATATGATCGGCTCCTTAGGGTTTTTGGGTCGAAGACTAATTTATAGGCGAAGGGGCGACTCCAGGAGGCGAAAGAGCCGCCCAGGTTGGGCCCAGGCGCAGCCTAGGGTGGGGCCGCGCCTGGAGGCCGTCTGGAGGCTGTGGCCTCCCCCTCCGGGAGTCCTTCTGGCCCCGTCTTTGTTTAATCTTAGAAATAAATCCCGTAAATTTTCAGCGCATTCCAAGAAACTTCCCAGAACAACTTTTCTGAAACAAAAAAACAGCAGAAAACCTGAACTGGCACTGGGCATCTTGTTAATAGGTTAGTTCCATAAATCATGCCAAAATGATATAAAAAAATTATAAAAACATGTTGCACTGATATATAATCAAGCATGGAACATAAAAAATTATAGACATGTCGGAGACGTATCAACCGCCACTAAGCTCGTCGCCACCGGGCCCACCATGGAGCCCGGCGGCCACGACAGCCAGGCGCCGCCACATCCCATGGGGCTACATACTCTAATCTCCACCGCCACCGTGCCTGTCGCCGAAATCCCGTTGCACCGTGCAGCCGAATCGCCTTGAGCGAGCTCCGTCCCACAAGGAAGAAGAGAAGCCGCTACCCGTGAGGGTGTCTCCACCAGACGCCCGGACGAGATCCGCCAGAACCCCGCCCATAACCGCGGCAGAGGAATGCCCCGCCGCCGCCATCCCCCGTAGGCTTTGTCCGATGGTGATCCGGCATCCACAGGGAGATGATGGCAGTTGGGTAACCTAATTCGATTTTGGGGGAGAGTCGTGTCCGCTGGAAAAGACCTAAAATTGTTGGGGGGGGGGGGGGGTAATTTCACTTCTGCTTTGCTTCTGTTCATGACATGGTTGGTTCGTTTTGTTCATATGGAGTTTATATGCTTGTGTGGTGATAGAAGACTTGGTCTCTTCTATGATATTTTTAAAGCATGTTTTATAACATGTTATGACTTGTATGTCCCTTACATATTTCCTTAATGTTTGTAGATAACCTAAGTGAAGAAAACTAATGAATCAATTATATATGTTGAATGAATGCGTTGCTGAATGCTTTTTTGTGATGAATATAATAGTGCAATTGTTAAGTATGATATTGTTGGTATACATTGCCCGTGATCCAAATTTGTCATTTTTAGTTAAATCCATGATAATAATACATGTGCAATGGGAGGTAATGTTTGAATTTTTGGGCAATGGGTATATCATGAAGATACAAATTATACCGCCCCTAGGTAAACAATGTAAGGTCAAGAACTAATCAAGATATCAAGGATTCATATAGCCAAAAAACATAAAAAGGAAAAGGAAATGAAAGAAAAAAGCTCCACCAAAGTGATCAACAACTTGTAGTAGTAGTAGTAGGAACCAACCACCACTATTAGCAGCACTCAAACTGCAAAATAGGTTCGCCAACAACAACATCTTCATGAAGAGAATAGTGCATATGTGTTATCGCCCAATCGAACCACAAAATCAAACCATGGGTTTTCACCCCATAGAAATTGGATATCTCCAGACAATGCATGTAACAAGAAAACGATAAGAGGCCTGATTTTCTAGGTTTAGCCAATGAAGGTCAAACCAAAGGTTTTTACCCTAAAATCGAGATACTCCGTACTCGAAAAACACCAACTAAAAGAAGTCACATAGTGTTGGCACCCCCACTCCGCGGTAAACAGCCTATTAATGGACCTATTAATCGACCGCGTAAGACAACTGGTGTGTTTTCCTTTTTCGGACAGACAGGTTGCCGACATATATACAATTATACTGACAGAATGATGTGGCCATTGCGCTGTCGTGCTGTAGCGATTTTCTAGTATGTTGAATGGGCGCTGAAATAAAACGTCACTAGCAAAGCCACGTGTATTTTCTTTGGGTTCACCACCTATTAATGTATTTTTTTTCACAATGGAGTTATTTGTTGTGTTGTGAGTCTGTTTGTTTAGCTGTTTTTTTTTTATCATGTGGACTTTATTTAAGGAGTACCATGCATATAGTGGTACCCAATACAGTCCTCTCTTATAGGGGGTGGAGTTTTGGTACCCGAGAGAATATACTCCTGATTTTTAAAATGCATTTAAAAAAATTAAAACATCAAAAATTTCAGACAAGAAGTTTCGTGCGTACATCTTGACACTCTATAGGCTCACAATGTGTCATGTAAAACTAATTTTTTTTGTGTCATGTGTAAAAAAAATACAAATTTTGATTAAAAAAATCTTTTCACGAGAATTTTTTTTTTGTCTTTTTTCACAGGCCACAACAAATGTCGGTTTCTCACGAAATTTATCGTGCGCACATAGAACATCGAGATGCATGCACCAAAGTTTTGGTTGAATTTTTTTGACATACCAAAATCTTTCTTCTAGTGACAGGAGCATATACTCCCAAGTTCTCCCAAGTTTCGAAGTGAATTTCCGTTCTTATAGGTTCTAGACTATATAGAAAGCCAAGGGGGAGAGCGGCCTAATGGCGCTCGAGCGTGTTTGCTCTCGCATGTATCCAAGCACTCGAGTGGCTGTGGTTAAATAGATAGTTGTAAATTCATGTGTAGTAAATGCTTTGCATGGACAGATGTAGGGTTAATTAAGAAAATGATAATTTCAAATCTTAATATGTAAATTGATTTTTGTTCATGTTCGGGTGCAAAAGATGGCCTAACATATCATCATTTGTACAACATATTTGGTTTTAATACAATTACATTTCATAATTAGCAAAATAAGAATTGTTCATGTTAGCTGTGCAAATGACGAATACATTTTAGTATTTGCACATTGGGATTTGTTCATGTAGGCGATGCAAAAAATTCGATCACATTTTACAATTTCAAAATTGGGATTTGCTAATGTTTGCCGTGCAAAAAAAAAAAATCATAGCACAACGTCAGTTTCTCTAGTATGTTTGGGATGATTAATTAAAGAGACGCTTAACACAAAAACCTAACAAAGGATGCATTAAAGAGGCTGACGTCGTATAGACACTTTTGACAGAGAGCAAACGAGCTCGGGCACTCTTTGGAGTTACCGAAGCCAAGGGACGCAAAGCATTTCCGTATGCTATATATATTTTCTCTTACTATATAGAAAACACAACCGACACAACAACATCTATATGGTAAATTATCTCTTAGCGCCATCTCTTGCAGTTAATCCTCGTATCGATACAAAATATTTGTTGATGAAAATTAATTATGAAAATGTCTGATGAAAATTTTCATCTGCTACAGTCTAGATTTTTTTTTTTCTTCAAATTAAGGGGCTCAGGCTCCGATTTCATTAAAATGAAACCAAAGTTTTGTTACATTTGCAGATCAATCTGGAACATTCCTACCTTTCATTCAGAGAGATGTTCCGTTTTTCTTTGTTATCTGCACTTTTGATTGTGGTCTACAATATTTTTCCACTGTATTTATCAGTTGTTTCCTTTATTTATTGCTGCGTGTTAGTCGGCGCGGGGCGCGCGGTTGACTAGCTACCAGAATATTTGCAGTGTGCAGTGCGTACGTTTACCTGCAACCGCCTATGCATTCAAGAGAACTGGTCGGGTCAAAACTTCCTTCGCGCGGTGTAGTTCATATGTCGTGGTAGCTACAGTGGTTTAAGATAATCTGATAACAGGATGAGGCGATGAGGTCGATCGGGGTGTATAAAAAGCGACCCTGCGTGCCGCCGCTCCAACACAGCTTCCTTGCAGCCAAACGGCAAATCAAGTTGAGCGTCGAGCGAGAGCTAAGCTTGAGAGAGAGATCGCCGGCCGGCCATGAATATTGTAACAGGGGCCATGGGCTCCCTCCTCCCCAAGCTCGCCGAGCTCCTCAAGGAGGAGTACATGCTGCACAAGGGCGTGAAGAAGGACGTCGAGTCTCTCGCACGGGAGATGACGAGCATGCACGCCGCCCTCCACAAGGTCGCCGAGGTTCCGCTGGACCAGCTCGACGAGCAGGTCCGGCTCTGGGCCAACGATGTCAGGGACTTGTCCTACCACATGGAGGACGTCGTCGATAGATTCCTGGTGCGCGTGGAGGGGTCCGAGACTCCCGGCGCCAGCTCCGATGGCCTCAAGGGAATCGTGAAGAAGATGGCCACCTTGTTCAAGAAAGGCAAGACTCGTCATGAGATCGCCCACGCCGTCAAGACCATCAAGGGCCAGGTGCAGGATGTGGCCGCCCGCCGCGACAGGTACAGAGTCGACGGTGTGCTTGCTAATGTACCTGTAGCAACTCTTGATCCTCGTATATCGGCTCTGTACAACAAGGTGTCCGACCTTGTTGGCATCGATGGGCCAAGAGACGAGCTAATCAAGAGGTTGACAAAGGACGACGGTCCAATAATGGAGATAGTCTCCATTGTTGGATTTGGAGGCTTGGGCAAGACAACTCTGGCCAAGGCTGTCTACGACAAACTCAAGTCACAGTTCCAATGTGCAGCGTTTGTCTCTGTGTCTCAGAATCCTGACATTGCAAGGATTTTTAAGAAGATGCTACATCAGCTTGATCAGCAAAAGTATGCCAACATCAACGAAGCTTCGTGGGATGAAACACAACTTATCGATGAATTGAGAATGTTCCTTCGCAACAAGAGGTACTACTCACCATAACAACTCGCTTCCCCCTAGACGGTACTTTTCCTTGATTGTACCAAATTGATCCGAGATGGCATCCTAAGTTTATAATGCAAATAAATCAGTCATGTCACCTTTCTATGTTCGCCAATCCATCAATTTTTTTGGAACAATATATAGACTATATTGTTCAATAAAAAAATCATATCCCTGTCCATCGGTCCATCTTAATAAACGTTTGATGTGCTTCTATTTTGCGGCAATTTTGTATTTTACATCTCAAAACGGTTGATTACAAAATTCTCTATAATGTTCACCATAAATTTGACCCTTTTATTGGCTACAATACCTGAGACCTGTAGTCATTTTTGTTTTAGATAAAATTTTAGCGAGCTTATGATCGATTTTTTTTTGTTTTAGAGTAAATTTTTAATTTAAATATTTCATTCTATTAATTCATGTTTCATATTTTTTTATCTTATTTCATCCTTCCCTTTTGGCTTTCTGAAATATATTTTGTGTGCACCCTACTATGCTAACTGCTAGTGGCAATTGGAAGTCCTTAGCTTATTTGATATATCTCACTTAACTAGGAAATATTCATTTCCGCGCTTCCTAATATGTTACCCTACACATAGGTACCTCATTGTTATTGATGATATATGGAAGATACAATCATGGGAAATCATCAAATTTGCTTTGGATGAGAATAATTGTGCAAGTAGAATAATAACAACCACTCGGGACTTTGATATTGGTACAGAAGTTGGTGGTTGCTTTAGGCTAAATCCCCTTACACTAGAGAGTTCTCAGATATTGTTCTATGGAAGAATATTTGGCTCTAAGGGTAAATGTCCTGAGCAATTGGCTGAAGTATCCATGAGGATTTTGAAAAAATGTGGTGGCGTACCATTAGCTATCATTACCATGGCTAGCCTATTGGACGAACCTAGTAAAATGGTAAATCCAAGGGAGTGGGAGGAGGTATGTGACTCTATTGGTTCAGGACTTGGACATAGTTCTGATGTGAAGGCCATGAGGACAATATTGTCCCTAAGTTATTATAACCTACTTCCTCATCTAAGGACTTGTCTATTGTATCTAAGTGTATACCCAGAAGATTATGAGATCCATAGAGACGACTTGATATGGAAATGGATTGCCGAAGGTTTTATCCAATGCAGAAGTAAGGGTGGTAGCTTATTTGAGGTTGGGCAAAGTTACTTCAGTGAAATTTTGAACAAAGGCATGATCCAACCATGCATAGATTTTAAAGGCAATGTAACACGCTGTCGTTTGCATGATATGGTGCTTGAGCTCTTATGTTCCTTGTCAATGCAAGAAAACTTTGTTACTATATTGGATCACAAAGAGGATATCATGTCTTCTCAGAGCAATGTTCGCAGACTATCCCTCCAAAGTCAAATGGAAGATCACAAAACCACAACTCTTGCTCCCATGAGTATATCACAAGTAAGGTCCCTTACTATCTTTGAGCCTGCTATTAATCTATTGCCACCTCTTGCGAGCTTTGATGTTTTACGTGTATTGGATCTAAGTGGTAGTCACCTTGGGAAAAGTAGCCACAATAACCTTAAGGATGTTGGAAATTTAGTTCACCTGAGGTACCTAGGTCTAGCAGGTACAGATATTCGTGAACTCCCATCAGAGATAGGAAAACTCCAATTTTTGCAGGTGTTGGATGTAAAAAAGAATCCTGAACTAGAAGAACTTCCACGGACTGTGTATGAGTTAAGAAGATTAATATGTCTACATGTTGATGGCTACCACACGAGGCTACCAGCTGGTGGGTTGGGTAACTTGATATCCATGGAGGTGCTTAGAAGGATCCCTGCCTCCCTAAACATTATGAAAGAGTTGTGCAAGCTTGTAAGCTTGAGGGAGCTAAAAATAAAGTTTGAGCAGAATGTGGGGACAGAGTTAGAGGAAGCTTTTGTGGAGTGTCTATCTGACCTACACAAGATCCAAAGTGTAGTTATTCGTGGGTCTTTTACATCCATAGATCTCTTGGGAGAACGTTGGGTTCCCCCGCAACATCTTCGCATTCTTGACTTGTTCATGCTCGGCAAATTTTCAAAGATGCCAGCATGGATAAAAAGAGAAACATCTCTTCTCTGGAACCTCTCTGAGTTGATCATTGGTTTAGATGAAGTCCATCTGGAAGACCTGATAATCCTTGGGAGACTTCCGGCTCTTCGAATTCTCGCGCTACATAGCGCACAACAAACACAAAGTCTGCTACACATTGGTGCCGATGCGGGGTTCCACTCCTTGGTAGCCTTCTCCTTGTACTGTGAATCACCTAGGCAGATCATGTTCCAACAAGGAGCTTTACCGATTGCTGAAGCAGTTCTCTTCAATTTTGGTGTGCGGAAGGCAAAACAGGATGGGAATGGTGATTTCTCCTTTGGTCTGGGGAACCTTCCCTCCATTAGGCGAGTCTTCGTTGGGATTGATCGTGACGGAGTCACAGTTGGTGAGGTGAAGGAAGCGGTGGCTAAGTTGCAGCATGCTGCCGACATCCATCATAATCATCCCAGCATCAGTGCTGATATCAGACCACCCATTGAACTAATCAGCAAGGATGAGGTACAAGTTTTCCAGCAACCACCTACATGCATGCTTCAATTCATTTTCGATCGTGCTTCCTAATTAGTATTAATCAACTTTTTTTGTTTCTTAGGTACAAGCATCAAATGAAGTGTGTCCTCCCAAGAACGAGCAAGAGCAGTCATGGGATCCAAAGAAATTTCAGGAAAGATTCCAGAATTTCCGCGCAAAAACCACGACAACTCCAAATTCTGAAATTTAGATCAGAAACTTGGCAATCCAAGAAAACATGGAGCGTCCATGAGGAATCAAATTAACATGCAACCCGTCAATCAAATAATGGTTCAAGTCTGCCATCCATTGCAGCAAATGAGTACACAATATGGTTTGGATTCCTTTTGCACATAGATATTTCGGTCATGATGTATTGATGTGGCCACAAAATAAAGGCGCAAAAGATTATGTTTGTATGATCTCTTTATTCTCCGCACTTAGTTGCAGCACTTCTCTACCTCTTCATTTTTTGTTCTTCAAGTGTGTTCGACACCTGCATATATGTGATGGTTTATCAATTATGTGTCCTATAGTAAGAGTACTTGAGTTTGAAACTAGTTATGAAGCATCATGGTTTTTTATAATACTTACATTTCCAATCCACACACAATGCATACCATTCGGCAAAACCGCATGCAACAGAACATCACATATAATTTTAAAAAATGAGTGTGAGATGGGTAGGTAATCGCACATGCTTCAAAAATGAAAAAGTGTATGCGATGTAATCTCACACATTTTTTTAAAGGGTGTGTGATGCAGGATTCAATCACACACAATTTAAAAATAAAAATTATGTGTGATGTTTTGTACACAGTTTTCGCCAAAAAGAATGTGTGATGTAGAACCCAATCTGACAAATTTTAAATAAAAAATGTGTGCGCTGTACCAAAAATAAAATTTCATGATAATTTGTCCAATTTTGGCGCATGTGTGCCTCTTACCATGTAAATTAATATGAATTACATGTGTTTATAGGTTGTTCTAGAAAATCACCAAAAAATCTTTTTAATCTATACAAAGTATGGTTGTACGATAGATCCAAATGAGTGTTGAAATGCAACCCTTGCTATGGAAAGTTGTCCATACAAATTTACCAAATTTTATACGCAATTTTTGAAAAACAAACGTGTGTGATGTAGGAGGCAATCTTGCACACACTATGTAAAACAAAACATTGTGTGTGATGTATGAAAAATGGACTGTGCTACTTAGGGCACGTGCCCCAGATTAGCTTTCCGTGGGCACGGTTCAAAATATGGCAACTAAGCTTTGCATGCATGCAGGCACGTAGATTCTCTTTAGGTTTCAATTTTTAAAATATATTATCTCTTAAACCGTAAGTCAAAACATAGATCTATTTTCACGGTTAGCTTTGTCGCGTCGAAATCTTCGAAAGTAGATCCCATATTGATATGTTTTGACAACTTTTTTTTTCTGAACTTAGTTGCCAGATTATAGTCACTTGGTCACCAGGTATAGTCATGTTGGTCATCAAGTTAAAATCAAATGGTTGCCAGTTTTTTTTTAATTTCGCTACTTACCAATATAAACATTTCCTGATGTTAATTTGATTTTTACGTGTTTAGAGTGGATCGAATAGTTATTCTCTAGACATGTTGATCATTGCTACGAGATAAAACATATAAAATTATCTGGTAACTCTGTGTTATTTAGATGGCAACTTGTTATCTAGTAAGATGGCAAATATAGTACAATAATCTGGCAACTGACAACGGAAAAAAAATTTCGTCAAAACATATTAAGATGGGATCTTGTTTTAAAGTACTCGTTGAGACGAACCCAACGGTGAAAACGGATCGTGAATTCGATTAACGGTTAAAGAGATAATTAATTTTAAAACTTCGCATTTGGAAAAGATTCCCTACATGCATGATGTCGTTGGTCCCTCCTCTCTTATAGGGAAGATTCTTTATATCCACTCGCCGGACACAAGACTTTTGTAGGACACGGATGCTTAGTAGATTAATCGATGAAAAATAATTTCATGATAATTGGCACGTTTTTGGCACAAAGGTACTTATTACCATTCCAAAAATAGATCTAACAAAAATATATGTTTTTTCTTTTTCTAAATTCCAAAAGGGGTATTTTGTGAAGAAAGTATAAAGAATATGGTGCAAAATGACACCAGTCCAATTTTCACACAAATATTTTGACTTTTATCGCTTTGTAGCCACTTTTACCCATTTAAATGAGTTTTGGGCAATTTATTTAAGATAATTAAAATTTGAACTACAAGTGTGCTCTAGCATGGTACCAAACTAGGATTTTATACAATAGCCACAAAGCAAGTTGAAAGATTCAACTACTTGGTATGAATAGCCATATCGCGGCTATTTTGAACCTACTAAAAAAAGTTGAAAGAAAAAAACGCAATCCTTCCGCATGGAGTTCTTTATGTGTACTAATTGCTGGGAGAAATAAGAAACTTGGAATATCATACTTAAAAAAAATGTTGTCAAAATAGACTATCATGTATGACCAAGGTCATGTCCATGGAATAGTTCAGGATAATGTGTCCATATTTGGTTAAGAGGAGCATATTTCCACGGCAAACAATAGTTCCAATGAGACATTCCTACCTTTTTTCCAAAAAAAATCTTTTTCATTTTTAAGGGCCAAAAATGAGGTTATTGCAAAACAAGTGCAGATACTATGGCACTAATGGCACCACTCCAATGTTCACACAAATTAAACCATATTGGATGACCAATGCCCACATATTTTAAATTGTCTCACTTTGCAGCTATATTTGTACATTTAAATGATTTTTGGACTTTTATTGAAAAAAATGAAATTTGAACTACAAGTGTGCTCAAATTTGGTCCTGAAAATTGCTAAAAATAATCGTAAGAGCATCTCCACAGAGAATCTCCAAAAATCATCCAGACATGTCTGATATAGGTGTGTCCGTAGATATGGGGGTGGGTTCCCACAACGGCACCCGAACTGTCCTTTTTTCATATGGTGGACAAAGGGAGGGAAATAGAGAGAGGGAGAGAGAGAGAGAGGGGTAGATAGGGTATAGGGGGATGGGGATCTAGTGGGCATTTATTTCTCCAATTGGTGGTTGATGGGTGGGCCAGACCGGACATGAGGCTGTGTCAAGTCATCAATCCCTTTTCCTTCCCCAAAGTTGGGAGAATATAAGGGTTGCCAGACATATTTTCGGGTGTCCGGTCAAGTGGGCTCTTACGGTAGGGGATATTTTTGTGTCTGGTCTCCCATTGGGCCTATTGGGAGGCATTTGGATACTGCTGGTGGAGATGCTTTAAGGTACCCAAGTAGGATTCTATTCAATATCCATAAAGAAATTTGAAAGATTAAACAACTTACTATGAATAGGCATGCCTGTCATTTGGACCACACTTTAAAAAATCAAAGAAAATGACAGAAAGATAAAAAATAAAACCTTCAACATGGAGTCCTTTTATGCACACTAGTTGTTAGATAAAATACCAAATTTAGAATACCACAAAACAAATTAAAAAAAATCTCAAAATGGACTCATGTATGAACATTCATGTGTTTTAAACCAAATGACCAAGTTCATGACCAATTTCATAACATATTTCTTGATAATGTGCCTATTTTAGTCACAAACATGCCTCTTAAGATGCCAAATGATAGTGCCAAAAACATTTCCAACCTTTTGTTTTCAAAAATATTTTTCCGTTTTGTAAATGCGAAAAGGTGGCTATTTTGTGAAGCAAGTACAAAGAATAAGGTGCACAATGACACCTCCCCAATTTTCACATAAATTATACCATATTTAATTGCTACTATCCAAATATTTTGAATTTTCTAGAGTTTTTTGCTACTTCCACCAATTTAAATGAATTTCACACAATTTATTAAAACTGATTAAATTTTGAACTAGAGGTGTGTGATAGGTTGTTCCAGAAATTGCCAAAATATGGCATTCTGCACAAAATATAGAGGTGTCATCAACATAATATATTTATACTTCATTTGAAAAAAAATCTTTTTCTATTAACATTTTCATTTTGAAAACACCCTATTAAAAATGTAAAAATCCTTTTCAATAACAATTCGTGCGTATCCTACTTAAGAAAACCCTAGCTAGCTTATAGGACTACAACCCACCGCTCCCACCCTAGCCTTTGACAGTTGTTTTATGCGAAGGCCTCTGACAGCTGACAACGCGTAATGCTCCTCCGAATTAATGAAACATGATCAAATTTTCCTGAAAGAAGAAAGTGTTAAAACAACTCCTAACAGTTTGATCGGGAATGCAATTCGTTATAAGGCAAGCCAAACTGGACCTTGACTCGACCGAGGTAGTTGTTCAACCTGAGCATGTGAGATCAGCGTACGTATAGGTTGGGTTGAGATGTACCCAACCCACGAGTGCACCGACCGAAAGAGTCAAATTTGATCTCCTACAACGATCTTCTAGTTCAACGTGTGGATGAGGTCTCCATCCATGATCCATCCCTAGTTTCTACCTGCATTTCAACGGTGGTCAAACCAAGATTACCGGTCCATCGATCACACGTACTGCAGTTAAGCAACTAGTTAAGGACCTAAACCTAAAGGTCATGGCCATGCATGTCTGAACCCTGACAGTCAAATGAGTCATTGATCTAAGACTCGTTTTGCATCATATGTAGCAAGGGGAAACGAGAGGTAGATAAAACCTAAGCTACCAATCTTGATTACCATTTACAACTAGAGAAGTTGCTAAACGGCCAACCCAACTAGACAGTACACATGTCTGTAGATTTAGAAACGGTGAACCGTACCTTTAGTTGGTACGTTGACCAGGCCGTTAAAGTTTTGCCTTGGTAACGTTGAAATGGTTTTGCTTCCTGATTTTGGTAGAGTTTGGCCGCTTCAGAAGCTCCCATGGATGTCAAAATCTTCGAACTCCCGTGTCAACCTTTAGCTGGTGGCATTTGCACTTTTACCTTGTAACCTGCGCTCCAGTCCACGACCGATCAGCAAAAGTACCTAGTAGCACACACATGCAATTTACATGGGCTGCAATATATGCCTAATTTCAAGAACTCACCAAACCCCATTTAGGACAGTAGTATTATACACACATGGAACTTTCATAGTCTCCCATGTAAAAGATCGATCACTAACTACCAGCTGGTCTCCCATGTTAGGTTTGTGAATACTGTATCCAGCACTGCTTAAACAGCAGTAATGAATGCTCTAAATTACCTGTTCACCCTCTTGATTCACTTCCAAAATTTTCTAACCAAATTCGTCCACTATAAATACACGTGTCCTCCCAAGTTAACACATTCCTCGTAGAACACCGGACATACCTAACAAGCACCTGCAAGCTTGTGTGCGATCGACACAGCCGGCCGGTCGATCGATCGTCACCTAGCTAGTAGAAAAAAGGGGGGCAGCCTGCCGGAATGGCGATGAGGAAGCCGATGCTCATGAGCCTGCTGGCGCACCTCCACGCGGCGCTCCTGCTCCTCCCAGGCGCCAGCGCGGGGGTGTACGACGTGGTGCGCTACGGCGCCCGCCCCGACGGCGTGACGGACTCGACGCTGCCGTTCCTCCGCGCGTGGGCCGACGCGTGCCGCTCGCCGCGCCAGGCCACGGTGCTCGTGCCGCCGGGCATGTTCCTGGTGGGCAGCGCCACGTTCACCGGGCCGTGCGCCACCCACGCCGTCACCTTCTCCATCGCCGGCACGCTGGTCGCCCCCAACGGGTACGGCTGGGACGCGACCACCGGCCGGTGGATCACGTTCGAGTCCGTGGAGGGCCTCACCATCTCCGGCGGCGGCATCCTCGACGGCCGCGGCAACTCCCTCTGGTCCTGCAAGAGGCAGCAGCAGCAGCAGCCGCACGTCCACTGCCCGACCGGCGCCTCGGTACGCACGCACATCTCTCTCTCTTGCAAAACTCGATCGACGATCGGTGTATCCATGGATGTTAACGTATCTCGGGTGAATGCAGTCGCTGACGATCTCGAACTCGAGGGACGTGGTGGTGGACGGGCTGAGGTCGACGAACAGCGAGCTGTTCCACGTGGTGGTGCTGCAGAGCCACGGCGTGACGCTGCAGCAGGTCACCGTGGAGGCGCCGGAGGACAGCCCCAACACCGACGGGATACACATCCACATGTCCAGCAACGTGGCGGTCTACAACGCCGACATACGCACCGGCGACGACTGCGTTTCCATCGGCCCGGGAAACTCCAACCTGTGGATTGAGCGTGTCTCGTGTGGTCCAGGCCATGGCATAAGGTATCTGTAAGCTTATATTTTACATGCAAGACATTTGTCTTGGATGAATAATATGTATCCACAATTCTTAAGCTATTTGGCAATGATCAGAACAGTCCTCAAACTCAGAAATTGTGAACACTCTTTTATTCTTTTTTTTAGCATGGAAGTGTTTCATTACTCCCGGCTTCTGCTGCTTCTGCACCAATGATGCATACAAACCCTAAGATGATCCATATATGACCTAGTCCTGTTTTCTCCATCTTCTTTTTTTTTGATAATGTGGCATAGCATGAAAACCAACCAACGTGGCATCTAGCTCTTCTACTTACGCTAAACCGCGGCATCGCTCCCCGTATGACGACGAACAACGCCTCCAACACTTGCCATGGTCTCTCATCTTTGACGCCGTATGACATCAAGAAGCACGACAACGTGATCCCAAGCAACACAGTTGCACGTACAAAGACGACTATGTCCTGGACTTCGACACGTCCTCACCCGTGGCGCCGCCGTCACGGCTCTGATGGTCCCTTCCGGAAAAATCAACATGCAGATTTGTTCCTTCTCTCCTGGGGCACCTCAACGTCATTCTATTTCAGCACAGTCTCGATTTCACGAGGGGGGGGTTGGCAGATTTCACTATGTTATTAACAAAATAGGAGGTCTAATGGCTGGTGGTCTTCACAAAATCTGAACCTTGGGGTGGCCTAGACCCCCTTCATTCCCCCTTGCCTTCGTCCCTGGCACAGCCGACCAGATGGCGCATCGTGACACCAACTGTTTTGATATGTTGGATCATATAGACTTGAGTTAAAGTTTGTGTTTTTTTTCTTCATAACTTTATATGTTAGGTACGGTACCTAGAAGTGTAAACAGGGGTGGAGGCAAAAAAAAAACTTGTCTATTGCGGAGGTGGGGGGAAAATAAGAAAATACATGGACTACAGTATAGAAAAAGTAAGGACCTAAAGAGAAATTTTAAATCTCAGGGGAGGCCAGGGCCAGGATGGTCCCCTACCTTTTCCCCTTAGTATACACTTAATTTTTTTGATTGGCCACCTCCGCCTCTGATAAGTTCGGGTTGCACATAATTAGCTCTCATTTGGTTAAAAAAAAAAAGGCGTTTTTGGTGGTCTTTTACATACATCTATTGTGGGGCTTGGTGTGGGAGAGGAGGATATAGGTGACCGAATAAGGACCGTACATTGATACATTTAGCAAGAAGAAGGATTATATTGGTATTTTTGTATGTTCGATGACTATTTAGGACCTTGGATGTATCGTACTCGTCTGGTCTCTTGAACATACATGTGTGGTACTAGCAACACAAGTTTTATATTTACCCATTTTCCTTAACCTTGATTTAGCATTGGAAGTTTGGGTAAGCAACAAGGGATGTCCGTGGAGGCTGTGCAGAACGTCACCGTGAAGACAACACGGTTCACCGGCACCACAAATGGTTTCAGGATCAAGACATGGGGGAGCTCGAAGCGAGGCTTCGTGAGAGGCATCACCTTCGTGGACTCCACCATGATCGGTGTCCACAACCCAATAATCATCGATCAGAATTACTGCCCTGGAAAAACTTGGTGCACAGATCGGGTAATGATACACAAATTTACACATTTCATTAACACAGGCTTCGAGTTTACCTCATTTTCAATAAAAAATCTGTTTCAATACTACCTAAATTTATGTCTCATATTTGGTTTGGTGTTTCTGGTTTACAGAGTTCGAGTATCAAAATCAGCCAGGTGAAGTACGTCGACATCCGCGGGTGGTCTATGACACCGGTTGCCGTGACCTTCAACTGTAGTAGGAGCAACCCGTGTAGTGGGATCAGCCTGCAGGACGTGAGGCTCGTGTACAAGAGCATGCGGGCTACTAAATCCTCCTGCCTAAATGCTCATGGAAGAACGGTTGGGCTCGTCATGCCGCCGAGCTGCCTCTAACGGTGACACGACCAAACTGCAGACGACGATGAGATATCACATGTATATTCATAACTAAACGTGGAATGTAACATAGTGACTGGATTCCTACATTATTTGGTACTTCCTTCTTTCCTAAATATATGACGTTCTAGCGCTTCCATTTAAACTTCCAAAATGTTTTGTATTTAGAAATAGAGTGAGCAGTTAAGAATTTTGTAACAGACATTTCGGTTTGATAGGAGATTTTTATGTGAGTCCAAAGTTCCCAGTCCAATCGAGTGACCTGAAGTTCGTACTAGGCATGTGACCCTCAATGGTGCATTGCACGACGCACGCTCCTCCCAAGTCCCAACCGACTCACGACCGTCCGATTCAGCTACCATCCGCCCGACCACGCGTTCCACCCCCGGCGAGTTCCAGTCAGTCCACCTACCAAAACGCTCGACGAGCAGGTGCGAGAAGCCAGCCAAACTCTACTCCCCTCCCGGACGGACGGCGGCATGGAGCAAGCGAAGCCCGCGGCGGGGGTGGCGACGGCGAGGAACAGGAAGGTGGTGCTGCGGGAGTACATCACCGGCGCCCCGAGGGAGGACGACATGGAGCTCGTCGACGGCGGCGCCGTGCCGCTGCGCGTCCCCGAGGGCGCCGCCGGCCCGGCGGTGCTGGTGAAGAACCTCTACCTCTCCTGCGACCCCTACATGCGCGGCCGGATGAGGGACAACCACAACTCCTACATCCCCCCGTTCAAGCCCGGATCGGTTCGCCCCCCCCCCCCCCCCCCCCCCCCCCCCCCCCCCCCCTGCTAATTATTCAGTTCGCCTCCCCTTCTGCCAGACCGGTCTCCCTTGTTCTGCTCAAGGAATCAGGTTCGCATTGAGCCGTACATGGAAATTTTTGTTTACTGATCAAGAAATTTGTTGCTCTGCAAGGTTTTTTTTTTTTTTTTGAACAACAAAGATTTTATTCCATTAAGAACATTTTACAGATAGAAGCGTGAAAGGAGCGACGCTAGATACAGAGAGAATATCCCTACTTGGACAGTGTCCTATGTCAGCACTTAAGCAACGAACTGCTAAAGACGTAGTCTGAATTCTCAGTGCCAAACGAGCTTGATGATGGGCCTTCACGTTTCTGCTCCTATTGATGTGAGTAATATTGTTGTACCGAAAAGACGGAGAGCTTCGTATTGCTGCCAGTTGTGGCCTAATCTCCCAATGCCCCTGATCTGCAAATACCGATGATGCCGTGGCTGCAGAAGTCAATACTGAGCAATCAGTATAGAAGCGAGGGTCTTGAACCTGTAAAAGATCTGCTAGCTTTGTAGCTAGAAGTAGTCCATAAGTCTCAGCTTGTAATGGAGACGATGCCGGCGGAGAGAGCGCCGAGACATGCAGCTGATGGAGATGATGGTTCTCCGGAAAGTGGATGATTACTCCTAACCCTGCTTGGCTTGTTGCTGAATCTTGTTTCTTCTCCCAGGCAGCATCACTGAAGATGGCATTCCCTGCTTGAAATTCTAATTCCTGAACTTGAGGAACCGATGGAGGTGTTTGCCTACTTTTTGGAGACTGCTCTTTGGCGTGGTGATCATTATTGCTGACACCCTCTAACTTGGTTGCCTTGATTATGGCATCAGCCGCTGCAAACACCTGCAAAGGACTGCTTGTTTTCCTACAAAACAGAGTGTCGTTTCTAGATTTCCAGAGACACCAGAGGAAAGTATACAGAGTAGTTGTATTTATTTGAGGATGCCCAGAAGCAAGTAAAGCATGTAACATATTAGGAATTGTGTGATGATGTTCCGCTAGGATTTCAGTTTTAATGAACCACGGAAAACAAAACCAGGCTGCTCTAGAAATGGGCATAGAAAAAGCATATGCATTTCATCTTCCTCATTACCACATCTAGAGCAATTATTTTTGATATGTTTGGAATACCTACTTGCCCTCTTACCTGTGGGGAGTGCTTTCCTGAGAAGCCTCCAAGCAAACGTTTGAATTCTCGGCGCCATTTCTTTATCTTTCCAAACCTGGTTAAGGAGGGAGATGACCTGCGATGGAACAATTTTTGGACGTTTCCTCGGCGGTAGTTGGAGATTGTTGTAGCAGTGCTTGTATGCGCTTTTGGGGGAGTGATGACCTGCAGGGGTTAGTTTCCAAATAAGAGTATCTTGTCCATCTGCATCAATTATAGGCGTTTGAAGAATTGCATTAGCTGCTTCTGGCCTGAATATAGAAGTAATTAAATCTTCATTCCATCGCTTTTGGCCTGGAACCCAAAGATCTCTAACAAGAGCCGGATAAACAAAAGGTTGCTGTTGTATTATGAGGTGATCATAAATAGTTTCCCAACCCATAAACCAAGGAGAGCTCCAGACCGAGCTACTACCATCAACAATCTGGTATATGGAAGCTGAAATCAAAAGAGGCTTTACCTTGAGAATTGCCGACCAAAAGGCTGATTTTGGCATGTTGGACTTGGCTCTCCAGATTGAAGTATCATGGTGATACTTTGCTTTAAGTATTTGAGCAACCTGATTTTGCGGCTCCTTAGCTAATCTCCAAGCTGCCGATAGGATTAAACCTTGATTGATTGCCTGCAAATTTCTAACACCAAGTCCCCCAATGTTTTTTTCAGTACACACATCAGCCCAAGCTCTAAGGCATAAGCTTTTAGTTGTCCGATCATCCTGAATACCTGTCCACCAGAAATTTCTAATGATAGCCGTCAGTTTAGCAAGAAACTTTTTTGAAAACAGTATGTTGGACATGTAGTAGACAGGTATAGAAGAGAAAACAGATTTGCTGTGTATCCAAATACTAATGTGTTTAATCTGCCAATCATTCACTCTCTAAGTGATCATGCGCCTATTTTGCTTTCTACCCATTCCCAGCTTCGTAGACCTAAACTTCATTTTAAATTTGAGAACTGGTGGACTTTTGAGGAAGACTTCCAAGGTTTTGCAAAAAATGCTTGGGCCTCTTCGGTTAACAAACCTTTCCATGCTAGAACCATTACTCTTGCAGGGAGTCTAAAAAGGTGGTGCAAGAAGAAAAAACCATTACAGCAGCAACTTGATTGTATCCAAAAACAAATCAATGAGATTCAGATGAAGCCGATGCATCTTCAAGATTTCTCCCTTCAGGCAAGGTTAGTTTCCCAATATGAAGATAATTTGGCCAAACTCACTGAATTTTATCGACAACGTGCAAAAAAAACACTGGGCAACTCAAGGTGATAGGAACACATCATTCTTTCACAATGCCGTTCAAAAGCGTAAGCGTCGAAATCGTATTATTTCCATTAAGGACACCCATGGCAACAATTTGTTTAATCCGGAAGATATTGCAAGGGAGTTTGTTCACTATTTCAAAACTATTTTTCGCTCCTCTTCCACTAACAATGACAGGCCCAGCTTAGAAGCAACAATGTCACAAGATGTAAATGACTTCACCAACTCGATCCCTGATAAGCAGGAGTTATGGGAAATTCTCAAGGCCATGAAGAAGAATGCCTCTCCAGGACCAGATGGTTTCAATGTCGGCTTCTACCTATCTGTTTGGAGTTGGATAGGAGATGATGTCACAAATGTGGTAAGGAACTTTTACATAACAGGTATTATGCCACCTCATCTCAATGATACTCAAATTGCGCTCATTCCTAAGAAATTTACTTGTCTTGTACCTTCTGATTTTCGACCCATAAGCTTGTGCAATGTCATTTACAAAATTATTGCAAAATCTCTAGCCAACAGATTGAAAGAGCACCTGCCGGATTATATACACCCTTCTCAACAAGCTTTTATTGAAGGTAGACGCATTAGCAACAACATTATAGTTGCCCAGGAATTGCTCACTCTTTCTCTTTGTCCTCCTGGGATAGCCTTGATTTTATGCTAAAAATTGATCTTGCAAAGGCTTTTGATAGATTAGAGTGGAACTTCATACTTTCGGCTCTTGCTCGCAAAGGCTTTCATGGTCATTTCATAAAACTTGTGCATACTTGCATTTCTTCACCGACTTTCTCTGTCATTATTAATGGGCAATCTTTTGCTAAGTTTAAAAGTAGTAGAGGAATAAGGCAGGGTTGTCCTTTGTCGCCATATCTCTTTGTCCTTGCAGTGAATGAACTATCTTTGAAACTACAGGATGCTCTGCAAGCCAACAGTCTAACAGGTATTTCACTTGGGCCGAATTGCCCTCCAATTCACTCATTGATGTTTGCGGACGACTTGATTGTTTGTGGCAAAGCAAATGTACAAGAAGCTGAAGCTATTTTCAATATCATAAACCACTTCTGTCAGGAATCAGGGCAAATTCCGAACTGGAGTAAGTCTGGAATTTTATTCAGCAAAAATGTCCCCTTGCAGGTCAAACAAGATATAAAAGTAATCTTTCCAGCACCAAATATTGACGACTCTTTTGTTCATCTAGGTCACCCACTTGTTCTGCCATCCAAAGATAGATCAGCGGCTTACAATTTTATTTATGACAAATTCAAATCCAAGCTTAGTGCTTACAAAGCCAATAGACTCTCACATGCAGCCAGATTAACTCTTATAAGATCTGCAAGGTTATAGAAGGGCTGGGCGTGGCGAGAGTGGTGGATTCCACCCATCCGGGGTTCAGTGCGGGTGACATTGTTTCGGGAATGACTGGCTGGGAGGAATACAGCTTGATCGAGAAGCCCGAACAGCTTAATAAGATTCAGCAAAGTGACATACCCCTCTCTTATCATTTGGGGCTTCTTGGTTAGTTTCTTACTCGTATTTTTAGTTATTCAGTTGAAATATGTAAATCATGTGAATGACTAAAACTACTGTACTTTAAGGAGCACCAGGCGCATTGCATTCCTCTTAGAAAGCATTTTCTTGACTGTACGTATTTCCAATATGTATCTAAGAAGAAAAGTGAGCTTAGACACGAAATGAATAAAGCTTGTGTGGTTGAGGGGATGTGTAATGGATCAATGGACTATTCTTGGCTGTTGTGATGAATTGGCAATGGCATGTGAAATTAGTGTGTTGTGGTGGGGTTGAGGTTGTTATCGAGTGGTCTATTCATGCGGTTGTTGTACAGATAAGCAATGTTGTCATGGAGACTAGTGTATACTGATCCTTGTAGCTAATGTTTCTTACATTGCTGTATGTGAACAACTTTTTTTTCATTCAGTACGCTTACTAATATGCTGTTGTTCCCCACAGGCATGCCTGGTTTTACGGCTTATGCTGGATTCTATGAGCTCTGCTCACCGAAGAAAGGAGAGTTTGTATTTGTTTCTGCTGCATCGGGGGCAGTTGGTCAGATTGTTGGTCAACTTGCAAAGCTTCATGGATGCTATGTTGTCGGAAGTGCTGGAACAAATCAGAAAGTACTCATCGAACTAGTAGTATCAGTAGTTACCTGTTTAGCTGTATCATTGAGGGTCTACAACAATGTTTCAGGTTGAGCTCCTAAAAGATAGGTTTGGCTTCGATGCAGCTTTTAATTACAAAGAGGAGCCTGACTTGACTGCAGCATTGAAAAGGTCAGAGCTTCTCCTTCAATAAGATTCAAGGGGAACTTGCATAAACATCGAAGGATCAAGCTAGGTTATAATGAACATCTAACAGTCATATTAACATAATAAACTGTTGATGAACCTACCTTGAATTATGAGGCACACCCTTATGGTGTGTTTGGTTTTGGAACCAGATAGTGAATGGACCATCCGGCCCTAACTCCAAGCCAACACACTTCATCTCTTATGAGCATGAAGTACAAAATGGGGTATATTTCAATCCTACCAAAAGTAATGGGTGATCTAATGATTTTGCCCGGTGAATCCTAGGATGAAGTTTTCCCTGAACCCTGACATCCTATAAATTTGGCTATATTTTTTTGGGCATCATCTGCTTAGCCTTTTTGTTTCAAAATTGTTTAGTTTTATTGAACCCAGTAAACATTGAGAATACACCGTAATGGTTTTTGTGCAATCTTTCCGTACATAGGTACTTTCCTGAAGGTATCGACATATACTTTGAGAACGTTGGTGGATCAATGCTAGATGCCGTACTCCTCAACATGCGGATGCATGGTCGCATTGCGGTATGCGGGATGGTCTCCCAACACGGCATGACTGATCCTGTAGGGATCCACAACCTCTACTGCCTGGTACCGAAACGGATAAAGATGCAGGGCTTCATCCAAAGTGATTACCTCAACCTATTCCCACAGTTCCTCGAAGACATGGCCAAGCATTATAGGGATGGAAAGATTGTGTATGTAGAAGACATGAGCATTGGGCTAGAGAATGCACCTGCTGCCTTTGTTGGTCTATTCAGTGGTAAAAATGTCGGCAAACAAGTCGTGTGCGTGTCACAAGAGTGAAGTACATGTACATTCAGATGAATATTAGAAACCTTTCGTGATTCAAATAAAAAATTAGAAGTGAAATCTCTCGTGTTGATGTGTGTTTGTCTGATCTTGACATCTTGTTCATACTTTGTACAATATGAAGTGCATATGTTGATGTGCGATGGCATCAGTGCAGAAAATTCTACCCCTATTTTTTCTTAGTGGTGTTGAGTCTTCGTAGATTGCTTGCTTGCTTAGAGTGGGATGCGGAGTTGGTCAGTCTTTCTTCGGTGTAATTGTAGTCTCCCACTCACTAGGACCTTAGGAATTAGTTACCATAAGAAAAGTCCATGCTCCACTGAATGGATTGGCCCTTTTAAGAGCTGCTCCCGTTCAACTAAACAGGTGGTGGCTTCTGCTTTGGCTGGATCAACTGGTAAGTTTTTATTAACACTTTTTGGTGTGTCATGTGCGAGCAAATTATTTCTTCCTTTATCAAGTAGAGTGTTCAAGTATTCTTACACAAGTTTTGGTCAGGTGACACCCGACAAGCTCCAGCTTTCGGCCATGTGGCTGTTCGTTTCACTCCACGTTTGCGATGGTGGATGATACCAGTGTCCTCCTTTTGTTTGTGCTCTTGACCTGCTCATCTTTGTGTTTTTGTTCTGAACTTGATATCCAGTGCCTGAAGTCTGTGCAACAATCAGTGATTGATCCCAGTGGCGCACTCATAAATTTTCAACAATGACACCAACAGTTACATATGTGGGTTTACTTGTTGAGTAATTAGGCAATGATTTCATGATTAATTTCAGAATATTAAACATGACTACTAACATGTTAATCTCAAACATACTAGATGTAGTAACCAACATGGACAGCATCATACATACGGAAAACATGTGAACGCTAAACATGTTAAACCAAAAGATCGGATCACACAGCACGTACCGATCCGTAGTAGAGTAAGTAGCCGTAGCCGATGCAGTGCCGATGTTGTTAACGACAACGTTGGCGATGACCAATCGAAGAAGACGGCGTTGAAGACGACGAGCTTTAGGTCCGCCGAACGACCGGAAAGACGAGCCGGGTTGACGAACATGAGCAGTCGCGCGGAGCGCTTCCCAAAAACCTAATTAGCCCTCTCCCGTACAGGATAGCAAGAGCTAATGGTTCCGGAGACCTGCTCTCCATTCGCCGGTGCACACCGGCGCTCGGGATGGAGTAGACTACGGTGGCGGCGCAAGGAACGAGAAGTGGCAAAACCTAGATTGGTTCGATGTGTGTTTAGCGTACACCGCGTATGCCCTTATATAGTGCGGCACATGAAAAACCCTAACGAATACGAAGTGGTGCCGAGCCCACGTCGCACGAAACACGAAACATGACCGCATCGCGATGTGTCGAGTCGAGTCGAGACGAGCGAACGGAGGAGGAGGAGTGCGCGTAGGCTCTCCTATTCTCACTCACTTACCAAGTAGTAGAACACTCCAATATATAAGTTGGTGCAACTCTTCTCAAACTAGCGAGGTGGAACTAAACTTCCCACTCCACTTCCACTCACTTGTCAGCTGCCACCATTGTGGGCTACATCTCACATGGGCTTTCACACACATGGGCTTTGAGATTTAGGGAAAATCTGAAATACTACATGGGCTAAATAATCAGCCCATTATTTCTAACAATCCCCCACCAGATCTCAAATGCCCATTTGAAGATTTGCCAATCCTCGCTACTTGTTTATATACCAGTGTTTCAGCAGAGACTGTTAAGTTGAACTTCCGCCTAGAGCTTTAAGCTACATCTATCAACAACTTGAACAATGGACTAAGCCTTGAATTGCAAGTTTGGTGCCAACAGATTTCACTCAAAGTCATAACCAGTACCTGGCTGCCAGTAGCCTACCCCGCGGGTGGAGCATATGCGTCGTACACCCTGGTCTCTTCATGAGTTTACTAGAGATCACCAAATCTCATAGACTGCGACGTTTAACAGTCGGAACTCATATAGGTGTGTTCTTTCAAGAATGCTCTGTAGGACAGCATCTTTGCTATAAATAGTCAATATAACCACATTAAGGCATGTTGCCAACCTGCCTTACAGCTTTCTGAGAGCTCGTGCATCTTCACTTAGAGAGGGTAACAAAAAAGCTCTCCTCCGTTAAACCACTAGTTTGTTTTTCCCAGATCCTACTTCACGGGATCTCCAATCACATAAGTTGGGTTACCACTATGGTGTAACACTCATGGGTCTCATACCCATCTCCCTCAATGCACTCTCTATCACATTTCATGATAGTCCCTTTGTAAAGGGATCTGCCAGGTTTTTGTCTGTTTGAATATACATAATAGTAATTACTCCGGAGTTTTTCAATTTCCTGATAGATTTCAAACGTCTTTTAACGTGTCTTGATGACTTTGCATTATCCTTAGCACTGTTCACTTTGACAACCATCGTTTGGTTGTCACAGTTCATAAGGATGGCCGGCAATGGTTTGTCAACCACCGGCAAGTCCATCAAGAGCTCACGCAGCCATTCTGCCTCTAAAGTGGCTGTATCCAAAGCAGTAAGTTCTGCTTCCATGGATGACCTCGTCAATATGGTCTGTTTACAAGACCTCCATGACACTGCGCCACCTCCAAGGGTAAATGCATACCCACTTGTGGCGTAGAGATCATCAGCATCTGAAATCCAGTTAGAGTCACTATATCCCTGTAGCACGGCAGGGTCCCCAGAATAGTGAATCCCATAACTCCTTGTACCGTTCAGATAGCGCATGACCCTTTCAAGTGCATGGCAATGATCATTACCCGGGTTTGACATGAACCTGCTCAACTTGCTTACAACATATGAGATATCAGGTCTCTTCACGCTCGCGAGGTATATGAGTGAACCGATTATCTGAGAGTATCTCAATTGATCTATTGATTCCTTCTTATTCTTTCGAAGTGCCACGCTGGGACCATAAGGTGTTGGAGAAGGCTTGCTGTCTATAAAGCCGAACCGACTCAAGACCTTCTCAACATAGTGTGATTGTGTTAAAACAATTCCACTCTCATCCTTAATTAGCTTAATGTTCAGAATTACATCAGCTTCACCCAGATCTTTCATATTGTCGGCACAGTGGAAACCAGGGTACCACGGGCCGGCCTGCCAGGGCCCAAAACATTCTTCAGAAGATTTCACTAAGGACCAGGCTCTCCAAGCCTGGCGAGCCTCGCGAGGGTTTTTTTTTTCTCGCGAGGGACCTCTCCTCCTCGCCAAGGGTTTTTTTCCCTCGGCGAGGGACCTCTCCTCGAGAGGGCATCTCGGATGCCGCCGGCAAATTCTGCTAAGGACCAAGCCGAAAGGCTCGGCGAGGCCTTTTTCCTCGCGAGGCTTCTTTCCTCTTGAAGCCATCTCTGCCTCCGCGGCAGAGCGCACATGGGCTCTGCACCCTCCGCAGAGTGACGACCGCGCCAGCGCGCGGTGATGGCAGCGCCACAGTTGCCATTCTTACGTAAAGGATTCAACAAAGCTGCACCAAGCAAAGGAGCCCCAAGGATTGCCACTTTGCTGATAAGGGAACCGTCTGCAGCTACCCTCCAAAGGCGACGTCACCGTGGGACACATCCCGCCTCAGCAGCGCCAGCCCACCGTCTTGGTTGGACGGTGGCTTTTCCAGCTTTGGTGACGCTGCCCCCTGCCATGGACCGCGTCCATGGGCTTTACCTTTATGGTGGACTCTACCTTTATCGTGCACCACACCTCCTCCTTCGTCGCCATGTGGTAGCCTTTCCCGCCAAGATATTTGGGGGGAAGAGGCCCGAGACGCCTATAAAAGGAGGGGGCGCACGCTCGGGCAAAGGGTTCGCTTCTGCTCTGGTTCTAGGGTTAGCCATTGTAGCCACCTTGAGCTCGCCAAGCTTGCCCTGTACCAAAACCTCTCCAAGCAAGTGCAATACAATCCGAAGCAGGACGTAGGGGTTTTACCACACCTAGAGAGCCCTGAACCTGGGTAATACCGTGCGTTCATCTCTGTAGTGTTGTCCCGCAGCGAGTTCGACGAGCACCGTCGCCGAGGCACGTTGAGGGTTGTTTGATTCCGTGTTCAGCCCCTTACTCGATCCTTCGTGAGACACACCCAGTTCCTGGGACAGTTCTCCGACACATATCAAAGCATTTTGACAGAAAAGACTTGACCTCATTTATCACATTCATGCTTGTGCCAAATATCAATATGTCATCGACATACAAGCATAATATGACACTGTCGCCCCCACCATGGCGATAATAAACACACCTATCAACCTCATTAATGGCAAAGCCTGCAGAAGTCAAAGTTCTGTCAAACTTCTCATGCCATTGCTTAGGTGCTTGTTTCAGTCCATACAAGGACTTCAACAACTTGCATACCTTTCTCTCTTCGCCCTTTACTACGAACCCATTAGGCTGATCCATATAGATCTCCTCTTCCAACTCTCCATTAAGAAAAGTTGTCTTTACATCCATTTGATGAACGATAAGACCATAAGAGGCAGTCAGGGAAAGTAGTACACGAATGGTGGTCAGTCTAGCGACAGGTGAATAGGTATCAAAGTAATCTTTGCCTTCTCTCTGCATGTAGCCCTTGGCCACAAGCCGCGCCTTGTACTTATCAATGGTACCATCAGGCCGCAACTTCTTCTTAAACACCCACTTACAACCCACAGGTTTGCACCCATGCGGTCGTTCAGATAGTTCCCATATTCCATTAGAAAGAATCGAGTACATATCATTTTGGACAGCTTCTTTCCAGTCATCCGCATCAGGAGATGCGTATGCCTCTGCAATGGACGTAGGAGTATTGTCCACAAGGTACACAATGAAATCATCACCAAACGATTTTTCAAACCTCTGTCTCTTGCTCCTCTTAGGAGCTTCATTATCATCCTTCTCTAGGACAGTCGCAAGTGGTTGTTCAGAATGATCACTAGATGTACTAGATTCAGGAATTATCTCAGAAGAAATTCTAACAGTGTTATGCATATCTTTCATACGAAACATATTTTCAAAAAATGTTGCATCACGAGATTCCATTATAGTATCAACATGCATATCAGGAACTTCAGATTTAACCACTAAAAATCTATAACCAACGCTACGCGGCGCATAGCCCAGAAAAATACAATCCACAGTCTTTGGTCCAAATTTGCGTTTCTTCGGAATAAGAATGTTGACTTTCGCCAAGCATCCCCAAGTACGCAAATACGAAAGTGATGGTTTTCTCCCAACCCACTCCTCATAAGGGGTTTTCTCTTTATTCTTGTTAGGAACTCTATTCAGGACATGACATGAAGTCAACAAGGCCTCCCCTCACCATGCCTTAGATAAACCAGCTGAGGATGACGACACCCGGAGGACGACGACATCGACCATGCTGAGGACGACCTTGGCGAAGAGGAGGCCTCCTCCCTGCACCCGTCGCGGGACCGTGCTGCTTCCTCGCTGGGCCGCCCTGCGCCCAGCCCGGCGACTGCGCTTCTCATGGCGCAGGAGCTGCTGCAGTACCGCCCCACGCCGGAGGCCCAGGAGGCCTGGCTCAACCGCCTCTCCGAGCGGCGCCGCTCCCACGCCGTCTCGTTCGCTGGTCCTCTCTGCACGCGCAGGGGATGTGGCGCATGGCGCGCCGCATGCTCCTCCTCGTCACCCCGCGCCCGCTCCAGCTCCACCGGTTCCACCGCAACCTGCTCCGGCCGCGGCTCCTCCTCGCGACAACCGCGCCGCGTCGCACGCGTCGTCGTCGCATGACTGCCAAATCGTGCAGCGAGCCCCGGAGGACGCACGCGTGAGCATCGAGCACAACCAGGATCGCCACCACCGCGCCGTCCATGACGTCGCCACTGCAGGGCGCCACCTCCGCGCCACCCTCGCCAACAGCCCGGTCACCTACGGCACGACGGCCGCGTTCACTCGCAGCCTCCATGGCGTCGTCTGGCCGGTCAAGTTCCGGCCGGATCTTCCTCCGCGCTACGACGGCAAGAACAACCCCCTGGAGCAAGTCCTGCGCAACCCAAACGCGACAGATCGCGTCGCATGCTGGGTCATCGAGCTACAACCTTTCGAGCTGGAGTTTGACACCACCAGGGTCATCAAGGGCAGGGCGCTGGCTGATTTCATGGCCGAATGGACAGACACGCGTGAAGAAGAGCCTCAAGAGGAGGAACCCGCAGCCTCAGGAGGGACGGAACCAGGCCACTGGACCATGCACTTCGACGGCGCCTTCGCGGCCCGGAGTGCAGGGGCTGGTGCTGTCCTCACCTCACCGACAGGCGACAAGCTCTACTACGCCGTCCAGCTGTGCTTCAAGGACAACGATAAGGTCTCCAACAACATTGCTGAATATGAAGGCCTCCTCGCCGGGCTCAGAGCTGCCATTGCCCTCGGCATCAAGTGCATCCTCATCAAGGGCGACTCTCAGCTCCTCGTCAACTTCTCCAACAAAAGCTACACGCCTAAGGACACCTACATGGTGGCCTACCTTGAGGAGGTACGCAAACTCGAGAAGCACTTCAGGGGCATGGAGCTCAAGCATATCCCACGAGGAGAGAACCAAGAGGCGGATGAACTCGCCAGGCGAGCAGCAAGAAGAGAAGCCCAGAAGCCTGGAGTGTTCGAGGAAAGACTCGGCAAGTCCTACGTCAAGCAACCAGCTATCAACATGAGCATCAATGAGGAGCTCCCACCAGCCCCATCAAGTGGAGCACCAAACTGCGGGCTGCCCTCAGGCGATCGCTTGCTGATGACCTTGGTACGCCAAGACACTGGTTGGATCGACGAGATCAAGAACTACCTGCAAAATCGAGTCCTCCCCGAAGAAGATGCTGAAGCCGAAAGAATTGCTCGCCAGGCCAAGTCCTACTGCCTCCACGACGGAGACCTGTACCGTAAGCGCCCCAATGGGGTTGCCTTGCGGTGCGTCCCTGCCGAGGAAGGCCGCCAGCTCATCAACGACGTCCACAGCGGAGAATGCGGCCACCATTCGTCCTCGCGCACCCTTACAGGCAAGGTCTTCCGGAGTGGCTTCTACTGGCCTTCAGTGCTTCAAGATGCGACTGCAATCGTCCAATCCTGCGACGCCTGCCAATTCCACGCCAAGCAGATCCACCAGCCCGCGCAAGGACTCCAAACCATCCTGCTCTCCTGGCCGTTCGCGGTCTGGGGGCTGGAACTCCTGGGACCCTTCCCGCGAGCGCTCGGGGGCTACCGCTACCTCTATGTCGCCATCGACAAATTCACCAAGTGGCCTGAGGTGGAACCCGTGCGCACCATTCCGGCGAAATCAGCGGCAAAATTCATCAGGAGCCTGGTCTGCCATTTTGGCGTGCCCAACCGCATCATCACCGACAACGGCTCGCAATTCATCAGCGGCGCCTTCAAGTCTTACTGCGGTAGCCCCGGCGCCCAAATCTGCTACGCCTCGGTGGCGCACCCACGAAGCAACGGGCAGGCCGAGCGAGCCAACGCCGAGGTGCTCAAGGGCCTCAAGACGAGAAGCTTCAACCGCCTCAAGGCTAGCGGCAAGCACTAGATCGATGAGCTCCCCTCGGTGCTCTGGTCCATCCGCACCACGCCAACAAAGCCAACTGGTGAGACGCCGTTCTCCCTCGTCTATGGCGCTGAAGCCGTTCTCCCCAGCGAGATCACCCACGGCTCTCCTCGAGTCTTGGCCTTCAAGGAGGCTGAGCAGGACGAACTCCGCAACAACGACCTCTGCTGCTCGAAGGGCTCCGCCGCAATGCGGCCCTGAGAGCGGCAAGGTACCAGCAAAACCTCCGTCGCTACCACAGCCGCCACATCCGCCCGCGCACTTTCGAAGCAGGAGACCTCGTCCTGAGGAGAATCCTCTCCAGGGCAGGCCTCCACAAGCTCTCGCCAATGTGGGAAGGACCCTACAGGGTCGTCCACATCGCCAGGCCTGGCTCCGCACGGCTACGAGACGGAGGACGGCATCCCTGTCGCCAACCCCTGGAACATCCAGCACCTGCGCAAGTTCTACCCCTGATTGTCCTCGACGAGCAATTTTTTGCATCAAGGGAGAGCCTCGCGCCATCATCCTCCACGAGGAAAATTTCGGGCTCCCCTCTCTACTATACGTTGCCGCGGGCCGTTCGAGAAGACTCCAAGCCACTGCGCCTCGGCAAGGTGACTTCTTCAAGCACCATGCCTTGGCGAGGTGGATCCCCATGCCCAGCCATGGTGGACCGCAGGCTCTACAAGCCACCCCCGCATAGGGGCCCCCTCTCTGAGCTCTCTCTACATGCGTCGCCTCGGGCCGCGAGAGTCTCAGCCACTCCATGTGGAACCCCATGCCTGACATGGCGGATTTTGTATTTCTGGCCACGCCAGTGTAATGAACCTCTGTTTCAGGTCACTTTGAACCTTTGCGCTTCGCGCCAGCATATGTTGTTGCTTTGGTAAGCATTTATGTTATTGCTGATTCATCCTTGCTCGTATGATCCCTCCTGTGTATCTCGCGAGCGGGGGCTGGACATGGTGCCTGTGCCTCGGGAGCATCCCAGCAGCGCCTCAAACCCAAGGGATCCGAGCTCTGAACTCACGGGGCAGCTTTCATGCATGGCAACTCTCAAGGAGCTCTGAACTCATGAGCCGGCTCCCGTGCACGTCAACTCACCAAGGACCTTGGTGCCTGTTCTCCTCGCGAGACACACATGAAGGAACCTACGAGCACGCATGAAGTTATCTAGCTATGCATTGCTTGTGGGTACGCCTATCTGTCAAAACGCAGGAAAATAGGTCCAAAGCAAGCGCCGGGGAACCGACGCCCTCTCCAAGGCGAAAACACCTAGTTAGGGACCCAACACCCTCTCCAAGGCAAAAACACCTCATCAGGGAACCAACACCCTCTCCAAGGCAAAACGCCTCGTGAAGCTAAGTCCAAACACTTGGTTGAAATTCCTTTCGCTGGTTTTCGTCCCTCGAGCCTCTTTTTCTCTCTCCTGCGCCTCATGGGCTGCTTGCGCGTTGAAGGGGAGCCCCAAGCATCGCGACTTGGGAGCTCTTACCTCTCGAGGCCTCATGCACCCCCCGGCCTTGTGGAGCCCTGACTCTCACATACCGAAGCGGCGGTGGTGTAGCGCTAAGAGAGGGTCCTAAGACGTAGAGCGAAAAAGACATGAAAGGGAAGACAAAAGCCTCTCGAGGGATGTTCACCAAGCACGTTCAAACAAAGCTTAAAACAAGTCTTTACAAAGCTATTACAAATAAAATGCTAAGATAGTCCGTGCCCCTGCACGTCTAGATACAGGAGGGAGCTCAGGCCGTCGCGCCTCCTGAGGTGCCCGCTCCGTCCACGGCAGCCTCCGCCTCCTCCTCCAGGGCATCCTCCTCGTCGTCGCCTTCGTCCCTCATCGACCACGACTTGGTCAAATTTCTTGGGGTACGCCTCGGCGGCTTTCCGCGCCTTGTCGCTGATGTCGACCGGCGCCGTCACGGCCTCGAGGTCAAGCGAGGGCTGGAGCCTCACGAGGTTGCTGAAGATGAGGCAGGTGGCGATGACGAGGAGATCACGGCTCTCCTCCACGACGCGCTCGTCGAAGCCCTTCGCGGTCTCTTCAAGCTTTCCGAGGAATTGCTCGAAGAAGAATGAGTACGCGGCCTCGTCATCGCTCCCTGTGGAAAAGGGGGGAACCTCGATCCTCAGGTCGTCCCCAACGGCGCGCGCGCGGACCACCAAGCCTTGGAGCATGAGCTGGCATTGGCGCGTCATGGTCCGGTCATGCTCCGCGTTGCTCCGTGCCTCCTCCACAAGGTTCACGACCGGCCCCACCTGCTGGTGGAGCTTGCTCAGGTCCTTCTCCAGGGCGGCGGCTTTCCCTTCCGTGCGAGCCTGGGCCTCCTTGGCGCTCTGAAGGCGGGAGGCCATCTACTTCTCCTCCTTCTCGAGCCCCTCGATGCGGTCCTGGAGCTCCTTGCGTTTCGCCTTGAAGCGCTCCTCCTGCTTCGTGGCCTTCTCGTCATAGTCCTTGGAGAGATTTTCGCGGATGAGCTTGACCTTGTTGTCGGCCTCTTCCTGGACTTTCTTATGCTTCGCCGCGAAGTCGGCGTTGGCCTTCGCGTGGCGCTCGGCGTAGGTGGCTTCGTCCTGGGCCACCCGGCCCTCGCGAGCCTTCAGCTGCTCCTCGCGGGTGGCCTGGTCCGCCTCAAGCTGCTGGACTTGCTCCTCGCGCCGGCGCAGTTCCAGCTCGCGGGGGGAGAGCTCTCCCTCGCGTCACGTGAGCTCTGCCTCGCGCTGGGTCAGCTGCACCTCGCGAGCGTCCAGCCTCTCGCGGAGCTCCTTCAAGCTGCTCTCCACGGTTTTGGAGTGCGTGATGAAGTTCTGCTCCAGGGCCGCCACCTCCTGTTGCTTGGAGGCGGTCTCCGCCTCGAGCGCCGCCCGTGCGGCGTCCAGCTGCTCCATGGTCTCCGCCGCCTCCCGCTTCACGCTGTCGCGGGTCTCTTCGGCGAAGCGCATGGCCTCTTGGCGGGCCGCCAGGGCCGCCGCGTCCTGCCGGCGGCAGCTCTCCACGCTCTCGCGGAGGAGGGCCCAGCCCTCGTCGAGTCTCGCCCGCTCCTCCGCCTGGGCGTGTTCTTCTTTAGCGAGCTGCGCCACCAGCTCCTCAAGCGTCCGCCGCGCCTGGCCGAGGACGGCTTGCCGACGGACCGCCTGGCGCCACGGCTGCCGCAGCGCCAAGGTCCCCGCATCGCTGCGGGGTGCAGAGATCTCGCTTCTTGGCGGGGCGCTTGAGGCACCCTGCCTTGGGCTCACGGACGCCTCTGGTGCGGCCCGGGGGCTCGCGAGGGCTCCTTCCTTGCCTCTCGCATCAGGGGCCCTCTAGGAGCTCGCTGGGGCGCCTTCCTCGCCTCCCGCGTCAGGGGCCCTGGGGGGGCTCGCGTGGGCGCCTTCCTCGCCTCCCGCGTCAGGGGCCCTCTGAGGGCTCGCGTGGGCGCCAGCATCGTCTCCCGCGTCTGGAGCCCGCTGGGGGCTGGGCGTCCTCTCGCCCCCAGCTCCAGTATCTGTGGGCTCCGGAGGCGCCTCCTTCTCCTGCCCTTTGGGGGCGCCTCCCGCCCCCTCCGTGGTGGCCGCGCCCGCGGGCACGTCTGCCCTCTGTGTGGGAGCCTCCTCCTCCTGAGGTGGCTCCACGACGATCTCCTCGATCGCCTCCTCCTCCGCGTCCGGCCTCACCGAGGCTCGGGCTGTCTCGGCCGCCGCCTCTTCCTCTGTTGCCCTCTGCAGTACGGGAGGAAGAGTGGCCTGGGCGGGCGGCGGCACCACCTCAACGACGTCGTCGTCCTCCTCCTCGCGGCGCTCGCCCGTGGGAGGAGCAGCCGCGTGCTGCGGCTCGTCAGCCACCGGCGGCGCTGCGGTGGCGTCAGCGGCCTCCCCAAGCTTGCGGAGCCGCCGTTTCTTCGGCGCCACAGGGTTCCTGAAGACAAACAAGCAGAAGATCCGTCAAGAGGATTCTCAGAAGCAAAATGCTAAAAGAAAAAGAAGAGCCAAGACTTACTCATCGGCTATCCTCCACACCCTTTTCTTCGCCTTCGGAGGCTGGGGGCTGCTCGCCCTGGCCCCCTCGTGAGGCCCTCCTGCCTCCTCTCAGGGGGCGCTCCCCCCTACCGAGGCATTCTTGTCATGGAGGGCCTTGGTGCGGGGCTCGCGGCGTCCTCCCCTGTCACCGCTCTCCTCCTCCTCCTCTACGATGCGTCGGGAGCGGGCCACGCGGAAGGCGTCCTCATCGCCGCTGGAGGAGATCTCCTGGAGGTCCTCTTTAGGTGGCGCGCTCCTCGGGGAGCTGACGGAGCCTCCCGAGGGGTTTGCGCCTCTCGAGGCCCCATCCTCGCCAGAGGGGTTGTCACCTCTCGAGGCCTCGTCCTCGCCAGAATCTTCGGCCTCGTCCGGCTCTGGCGATTTGCCCACCTGCTCCAGCTCCGCAGCCCACGGGTTGCTGTGCGGCCCGCGGAGTCTTGCAGGCTTGATGCCCCATTCGTCGAAACTGGGCAGGAGTTGGCGGGCTTCGCGCACGCTCTCCTCAACATAGGCGAACAGTGGCAGGGCATCGTCGTTGGCCGGGGATGGAATGGACGCCGTGGCGAAGAGGACCCTCATGACCTGCTTTAGCTCGTCCGAAGTGAAGTCGTCTGCGCACAGGCGCATCCTGTCTTCTGGGCCTGAGTACGTCCACATCGGCTCCGAGTGCCACTGGAGGGGGGAAATGCGATGCTTGATGAAATCCCTCGCCACCATCTGTTCGGTGAGCCCGGCCTCGCGGAGCACCCGAATGCGCTCGTACACCGCCTCAAGCTTGGGGCCCTCGAAGTCGCCGCTCGCCCAGCGCGCCCACTTCTTCGGGGGCGCCACGGGTACCTCCAGGAGGTGGTTCGACGACATTGTGTTGACGAAAAACCACTTCTGGCGGAAATCCTCCACCTTCTTCGTCACCTTGGTGATGGCGTTCTCACCAAGCCACGCGATGGGGATGTAGTCCTCGCTCCTGGCGGCGGCGATGCGGAAGGAGACGCATCCGAGCCGCTCGTTCGACGCGGTGGACCGGAGGGCGTAGAAGCTGCGGAAGAGATCCACCGAGGGATGGATGCCGACGTACGCCTCATAGAGGTAGGCGAAGATGGCGAGGATGAGTATGGAGTTTGGGTGGAGATGAAGGAGTTGGATCCGGTACGCCTCAAGGATCCCTTTGAGGAAGCTGGAGAAGGGAGGAACGAGGCCGGCGTAGAGGGTGTGAAGGAAGATGGGGTAGTACCCCGCGCCGACCTTGCTGCTGCCGGCCGCCATGCTTGTGGTGCCGAGCTCGTGGGTGTTGGCGGCCGCCAGGTGGCGCACCTTCTCAAGCGCCGCCGCACGGACGCGGGCTTCCGGCAGCGCCCCTGGGGTGCAGCACCCCGCGCCGCCGCCACCGCCGACGTGCCCGTCTGCATCGCGGCCTTGCCCTTCTGGTCGGAGGGTGCTTTCTTGGGCGCCATGGTCGCAGGAGAAGAAGACCTTGAAGACGAAGCGCTCTGGAGAGATGGAGGCGTTGGGAGGAGTGTGCAGAGGAGTAATGGACGAAGTGAAGGGCGCCGACCGCGCGCCCAGGCTTTATTGACCGGCCCCCGAATCGTGGCGGGCCCCGCCACGTCGCCCATTGAAGCCGAGGAGATCGTGGCCTCAGGCGCAACCGTTGCGCCCCACGTGTCACGGCCCAGGCAAGCACCGTTGGGCCCTCGACGCTTCGCCTCCATCCATGGGCTTCGGCGTGCCCATCGCGGGCCCGGGGGCTACTGTCGGCACAGTGGAAACCAGGGTACCACGGGCCGGCCTGCCAGGGCCCACAACATTCTTCAGAAGATTTCGCTAAGGACCAGGCTCTCCAATCCTGGCAAGCCTCGCGAGGGTTTTTTCCTCGCGAGGGACCTCTCCTCCTTGCCAAGGGTTTTTTCTCTCAGCGAGGGACCTCTCCTCGAGAGGGCATCTCGGATGCCACCTGCAAATTCTGCTAAGGACCAAGCCGAAAGGCTCGGCGAGGCCTTTTGCCTCGCGAGGCTTCTTTCCTCTCGAAGCCAGCTCTGCCTCCGCGGCAGAGCGCACATGGGCTCTGCACCCTCCGCAGAGTGACGACCGCGCCAGCGCGCGGTGATGGCAGCGCCACAGTTGCCGTTCTTACGTAAAGGATTCAACAAAGCTGCACCAAGCAAAGGAGCCCCAAGGATTGCCACTTTGGTGATAAGGGAACCGTCTGCAGCTACCCTCCAAAGGCGACGTCACCGTGGGACACATCCCGCCTCAGCAGCGCCAGCCCACCGTCCTGGTTGGACGGTGGCTTTTCCAGCTTTGGTGACGCTGCCCCCTGCCGTGGACCGCGTCCATGGACTTTACCTTTATGGTGGACTCTACCTTTATCGTGCACCGCACCTCCTCCTTCGTCGCCATGTGGTAGCCCTTCCCGCCAAGACATTTGGGGGGAAGAGGCCCGAGACGCCTATAAAAGGAGGGGGAGCACGCTCGGGCAAAGGGTTCGGGTTCACATTCTTCTCCGGTTCTAGGGTTAGCCATTGTAGCCACCTTGAGCTCGCCAAGCTCGCCCTGTACCGAAACCTCTCCAAGCAAGTGCAATACAATCCAAAGCAGGACGTAGGGGTTTTACCTCACCTAGAGGGCCCTGAACCTGGGTAATACCGTGCGTTCATCTCTGCAGTGTTGTCTCGCAGCGAGTTCAACGAGCACCGTCGCCGAGGCACGTTGAGGGTTGTTTGATTCCGTGTTCAGCCCCTTACTCGATCCTTCGTGAGACACACCCAGTTCCTGGGACAGTTCTCCGACACATATCGAAGCATTTTGACAGAAAAGACTTGACCTCATTTATCACATTCATGCTTGTGCCAAATATCAATATGTCATCGACATACAAGCATAATATGACACTGTCGCTCCCAACATGGCGATAATAAACACACCTATCAAGCTCATTAATGGCAAAGCCTGCAGAAGTCAAAGTTCTGTCAAACTTTTCATGCCATTGCTTAGGTGCTTGTTTCAGTCCATACAAGGACTTCAACAATTTGCATACCTTTCTCTCTTCGCCCTTTACTATGAACCCATTAGGCTGATCCATATAGATCTCCTCTTCCAACTCTCCATTAAGAAAAGCTATCTTTACATCCATTTGATGAACGATAAGACCATAAGAGGCAGCCAGGGAAAGTAGTACACGAATGGTGGTCAGTCTAGCGACAGGTGAATAGGTATCAAAGTAATCTTCGCCTTCTCTCTGCGTGTAGCCCTTGGCCACAAGTCGCGCCTTGTACTTCTCAATGGTACCATCAGGCCGCAACTTCTTCTTAAACACCCACTTACAACCCACAGGTTTGCACCCATACGGTCGTTCAGATAGTTCCCATGTTCCATTAGAAAGAATCGAGTACATCTCATTTCGGACAACTTCTTTCCAGTCTTCCGCATAAGGAGATGCGTATGTCTCTGCAATGGATGTAGGAGTATTGTCCACAAGGTACACAATGAAATCATCACCAAAGGATTTTTCAATCCTCTGTCTCTTGCTCCTCTTAGGAGCTTCATTGTCATCCTTCTCTAGGACAGTCTCAAGTGGTTGTTCAGAATGATCACTAGATGTACTAGATTCAGGAATTATCTCAGAAGAAATTCTAACAGTGTTATACATATCTTTCATAGGAAACATATTTTCAAAAAATGTTGCATCACGAGATTCCATTATAGTATCAACATGCATATCAGGAACTTCAGATTTAACCACTAAAATCTATAACCAACGCTACGCGGCGCATAGCCCAGAAAAATACAATCCACAGTCTTTGGTCCAAATTTGCGTTTCTTCGGAATAAGAATGTTGACTTTCGCCAAGCATCCCCAAGTACGCAAATACGAAAGTGATGGTTTTCTCCCAACCCACTCCTCATAAGGGGTTTTCTCTTTATTCTTGTTAGGAACTCTATTCAGGACATGACATGAAGTCAACAAGGCCTCCCCCCACCATGCCTTAGATAAACCAGCTGAGGACGACGACACCCGGAGGACGACGACATCGACCACGCTGAGGATGACCTCGGCGAAGAGGAGGCCTCCTCCCTGCACCCGTCACGGGACCGTGCTGCTTCCTCGCTGGGCCGCCCTGCGCCCAGCCCGGCGACTGCGCTTCTCATGGCGCAGGAGCTGCTGCAGTACCGCCCCACGCCGGAGGCCCAGGAGGCCTGGCTCAACCGCCTCCCCGAGCTCGTCGGCGCCGCTCGCGTCGCCGCTCCCGCGCCGTCTCGTTCGCTGGTCCTCTCTGCACGCGCAGGGGACGTGGCGCACGGCGCGCCGCATGCTCCTCCTCGTCACCCCGCGCCCGCTCCAGCTCCACCGGTTCCACCGCAACCTGCTCTGGCCGCGGCTCCTCCTCGCGACAACCGCGCCTCGTCGCACACGTCGTCGCCGTATGACTGCCAAATCGTGCAGCGAGCCCCGGAGGACGCACGCGTGAGCATCGAGCGCAACCAGGATCACCACCACCGCGCCGTCCATGACGTCGCCACTGCAGGGCGCCACCTCCGCGCCACCCTCGCCAACGGCCCGGTCACCTACGGCACGACGGCCGCATTCACTCGCAGCCTCCGTCGCGTCGTCTGGCCGGTCAAGTTCCGACCGGATCTTCCTCCACGCTGCGACAGCAAGAACAACCCCCTGGAGCAAGTCCTGCGCAATCCAAACGCGACAGATCGCGTCGCAGGCTGGGGCATCGAGCTACAACCTTTCGAGCTGGAGTTTGACACCACCAGGGTCATCAAGGGCAGGGCGCTGGCTGATTTCATGGCCGAATGTTTGGCAATAGTGAATTAAACACATGCTGGATAGCCGAGACATTAAACCAAAATTAACGTGACATAAACGAGAGTGCCAAACACTAGCATCCGAATCAACATTGTCACAAATATGGTTCACTGCTTATTACAAAAATCTGAAAGGGAAAAGCGGAACAAGCCTCCGCACTCATAACCTTTACCAATAAATTGTCCAAACTTTGATACAACCACTTTATTGGACTCTAAGACTACTTTAAACCCATCTCTGCATAGAAGGGAGCTGCTAACGAGATTCTTGTTCATAGTAGGGACATGCTGCACGATCTTCCCCGAAGTAAACTTCAGATCTACCGTGCCAACACCACGAACAGAAGCATGTGATCCATTCCCCATTAGGACGGAAGAATCCCGTGCGACCTGGTAAGAAGTGAACATAGAGATGTCAGAACATACATGAACATTAGCACCTGTATCAATCCACCAACATGGAGATTGAAATACTGAAAGCACAACAGGTAAATTATCATACCCATCAGTATTGCTAGTGGTCACGACGTTGACAGTCTTGGTGCCATCTTTTCCTTTGCGATCTGCACGTTCAGGGCAGTTCTTGGAATAGTGGCCAAGCTCTCCGCATGTATAACATGACCACGTCGCGACGTGCCGAGTCGAGTCGAGACGAGCGAGCGGCGGAGGAGGAGGAGGAGGAGTGCGCGTAGGCTCTCCTATTCTCACTCACTTATCAAGTAGTAGAACACTCCACTATATAAGTTGGTGCAACTCCTCTCAAACTAGCGAGGTGGACTAAACTTTAGATCCCACTCCATTTCCACTCACTTGTGAGCTGCCACCATTGTGGGCTACATCTAACATGGGCTTTCACACACATGGGCTTTGAGATTTAGGGAAAATCTAAAATACTTGATACGTGTCAAACGTATCTATAATTTTTGATTGATCCATGCTAGTTTTGTGATGTTGTCACATGTTTTTATTATCATATTAATCATTTTTATGCATTTTATCGGACTAACCTATTGACAAGATGCCTAGCGCCAGTTTCCTGTTTTTGCTGTTTTTGTATTTCAGAAAATCCACCACAGGAAATATCGTCGGATTGAGCTCAAAATTTACGGGGTTTTTTTATGCGACGGAAGACACCAGAAGACCAAAGGGCGACCTGGGGGCCACAGGCGGGTGCCTGCCGCGGCCCCCCGAGGACCCGCGGGTGGGGCTCGTCCTTGCCCCCTGGGCACCGCCTTGGCCCCCTCCGACGCCTATAAAATCCCTAAAACCCCAAAAACGACGGGGTGGCCATTATTTTCCAAAAAAGTCGTCCCGAGGCGCCGTCACCTCAAACCCTAATTCGGGGGTGATTCTGAAGCAGATCCCGGCACTCTGCCGGAGGGGAGATCAATCCCGGAGGGCTCTTCATCGCCATTCCTTCCTCCGGGATGATTTGTGAGTAGTCCCACATTGGACCTTGGGTCCATGGCAGTAGCTAGATGGTAGTATCTCTCTTGTGCTTCATGTATTATAATCTTGTGAGCTGCCTAACATGATCAAGATCGATTATTGTAATGCTATGTGATGTGTTTACTAGGATTCGATGGACTATGAAGTTATGATCAGATTGTGCTTGATTCTTATATGTTGATTTATGTTCTTGCATGCTCTCCGATGTGCGTAGTTACTTTGGCCAAGTGATTGTGTGTATCTCCAAGAGAGAGTATTTATGCTAGATAGTGGGATCACGCACCCTTTTGTTCCTGGGCACGAGTGACAGAAACGTCTAAGGGCGAGGGTGTGGTGTTGCTACTAAGGGTAAAACAGCGGTGTTAAAGTCTATTTTGATATTTAATATTGCTTACTTCATGCGCTTTACTAAATGCAAATGTCTGTTGCTTGCAACTTAATACCGATTAGTGACAGGCTGGATAGCGATCCCACGGTGGACTTTTTAGACAATGATGCAGTTGGACTCAACGGTCTTTGTTCATTGTCGTGATGCCTACTTAAATATTATCATATTCTCTTTGTCATAGGTAGATTAAGTTTGTGTAACAATTTTGTCAATTGCCCAGCTGTAATTTGTTTACCCATCATATGAATGTTCTATTTACTCGAGAGACTCCACTAGTGAACCCATGGCCCCCGGTCCATCTTTTTACATTGATTGCAACCTTTATTCATCACTTTTCATCATCATTACTCCTCTGGTCCATTTTCATAATTCATCTATTTCACTATACAATTAACCGCTTTGTTTTCTGCGAGACCGGAAAGATTGACAACTTTTCCGCCGTTGGGGGCAAAGTATTTTGGTTGAGTGTGTGCAGGTCCACTGTCGGGGGGCAACCCC